>JACXGI010002740.1:39998-70263 GCA_016801175.1 Esox masquinongy | reverse complement strand
CACACACACACACACACACACACAGCTGATCTGATAACTACTCTACTCAGCGGTTTTAACAAGCCCCTTTACAGCTGCAGATGGAACTGTTCCCTTCTGCCAAAGCGTTACACATTGCCTGGCTCAACACACACACTCAAACACGCACACAATCACACACACACACACACACACACACACACACACACACACACACACACACACACACACACACACATATTAGGGTACAAACTGAGCACATGCTACGAGGTAGGAGAGTGTCAGTACGGTTTTCTTTGCGTGACACAGCCTTTGACAACTTCTACTGACAATGAGAATCATCCACCTCAGTTCATCTCCTCCAGCACAGTCTTACCATCACAGCGACCTGAAATCTGAGGGTCTCACTACTTTGTCCCGTGTCACTCCCTGGGTCACGGACAGGAAAACCGAGACGTTCGCCATTGGCCCGCCTGCTACCAGCCTTTGTCTCACTAAGTATAATGATTAAAGTTACAGGCCTCTGGGAACTGCTTGGTGCATCAGTCCTGACTGGCAGTTTCGAGGAGGGTGCACTATTATCCACCACTCTCCCCTCTGTGAGACGGTGAGAAGACGTGCACGATGCGGCGCGGTGCGCACCAACTGGGCCGGGCCCAGTGACGGCGTCACAGAGCGGTTGACGCCGAACGCACTGAGCCTCCCTTGGATCTCATCCCTGAGATCCAGTTTAACAAATCAACAGATCCCAACAAAAGAACCGAGCATAGGTCACAGCGGGGACTACCAGCATCTCCTCAGGGGGCTGAAAGAGGCAGTGCTCGCGTCTTCTTTCGCACCTCTTGTTTACAAGCTGATCCCTCGTTACCAGGCGATCTGTTATGATGATGGTGTTTTTCTACCGTTGAAAAGTCAAAGACGTCAACACGGTCAGGCATCTACCTCTTCCTGCTCTGACACTGGCTATGTGAGGAAAGTTAGGGGCAGACAGCGACCTTTCCGTGAGCTTCCAAGTCTAAACCTCCCAGAGAAATCCGATAAAACCCGGGGCCCGGCTAGTGCCGCCACTAATTTGTTCGTTCGCTCGTTAGGCTTTTTGCGACCTCATCCTCCCCCAGCACCCCCGTCCCGATCGATCTGCCCATCTCCCAGATCAAAGGCGTGTGCCACTGCGGTACATTTAACCCCGGCCTGGTCCTCCCACGTCATGTCTAAATATTAATGATAATAAAGTCTCACACCCATCCTGTGTCAGGACATTACAGGTCACATCGATGCTACAGCTCTCCTGGCCAATTAGAAAGCCGCTGTCGTAATGCGTCTTGGCACATCAAAGGACCTGAGGCATTGATCCGCTCCTGGATCTTAACGTTTACCGTTAAAAAAAGCAATATTCGAAAGAGGGGGAAAAAAAATCATTTTATGCAGCGGCTCGGATGGAAAGGAAGTGCTGGAACCCAGAATTGAGGGATGGAGAGAGACAGAGGGAGAGAGACGTGGAGCGGCTCAATAATAGCCGTTCGGACAGTTTAAAGGACATCAGGCCCAAGGTCCCCTGGAATAGATCCCAGGAAGAACCCTGTGGATGGACAGGGACAGCATCCTCCCCATGTTACCAACAGCAGCACTGTAATTCTGCTGGTCATGAGGCCCAACGGTTCTCTGACCCAGTTCTATTTTCAAACACTGAATGAACATGAAAAGGGAAGTAAAACAAACTCTGAGGTTTCCAATTTAAATGGTCTGAGCGCTAAGATGTTGTTGTAAGCTCTTTCCTCCGGAGTACTGGTGGGTTTCCATGAAGTGACACATTCGTTGCAAAGCCAGTTTAGCCAGAGAACCTTTCGCGGGACCGGGCTCTTCACGGTTCAGTGAGAATAAGAACGCTAAGGTCACAAGCATGACCTGTCCAGAGGACTTTCTACAGCGGACTCAGTGAGAGGGTTGACTCTTACCTCCCCTTAACAGTCCAATAGCATAAGGCTTTAGGCAAGCTGGCATGAACATCTGCCCGGGTCGACTCCTACACCACAGATCATGTCTTCAGGCCAGATGAAACACCGCTTTACACCGTTCAAATATTGACCTCACTCATATGTTGAAGTTTGAGCAACACGTGCAGTAAAGCAATACTTTTCACAAAACTATGCATCACATACAACTGATGATGGACCAAGAGTGCAAACCACGAGAGAGAACAGGAGAGAGAGTCGGGAGGAGGGAGTGAGACAACAACGTACATTCAGAAACCAGAAAAATCATTCACACAAAAGATCCTAAACAAGCCCACTGCTGACACTATTATGCCACAGCATCTGTTTGTGCAGTCTTTATCTGCTAGGGCTGATACTGTCTTAGCACTGGCCCAGAGGACACCTCACTGCTGCCATTGTACCAAAGCCTTCAATGTCCAGTCCTACAATGCCCCTGTTCATAGGCCCATAATAAACAAACCTAAAAACACTGGGCAACGTGGCAACGAGACCTCTAATATGTTTTACTTTCTATTTAATATATTGACCCTGACTGACTGAAACATAACCATTCACACCAGTGGAGGATCTGTCCATGAAACACCCCAACAGTGACGGGAATATAAAAAGCCAGAGAAAGAATGAAACTTGCTTGTGAAGTGTATCTAGGCCTGGGAAGATGGGTTCACTTTTCCAATGGGGAGGGTTGGAGAATAACGTATGAAAAGACAACAACAAAGCTTCCATTATAGCAATAGAAAATAAAGAGGTGTTTGTCCAACCTATGGTCCAATAGTTAAACAGCACGAGAAATGGAGGAAAGCAACATTTTCTCAGGTCTCTTCAAGAACTCCTTTACTCGAACATAAGGCCATCAAAAATCAACTTTCAGAGGCTACATTTGGTTAGCCTTGAAACCTCGTGAAACAATCCAAAACTTTTTGAAGATGTTTGTTCTGACATGAACACCATTAATGGTTCTCCAGGTGTTGAATAAGAAAAATCCCCTTCTTAAATGTAATGCTGGGATCCTCAATTTAAACAAGAACAAAGCGGTCACACCACTTGAGTTTTGGCAGGTAAGACCTGAGAGACGGCTCTAGTTACGTTTAACAACGCCTAATTTCATAGGCGGAGCAATGAAAACAAGGCTGGACTATCCATATAACCATTTACAGTGTTACAGTATAGACACACAACATTTCTATGTTATTAATCAGCGCTGCTGTCCAGAGATACAGTGCTATGCCATGTCTGTGTTTACATTAACAAAGTAAAAAAATGTAAAGCAATTATGTTCTTCAAGAATCAAATGGGTAAATATCATCATTGTACAAGTCCATGGATAAAGAAACTAGGAATCCCGTCTTTGCGGACCTCCGACTTCACAGTTCCTGTCCAAGACTTCTCGGCGTGTTCATGCTCCTCTGTCTGCAGTCCCTGTTTGCCTGTGGTAACCCTTACTATTATACGCTGTGCTCACAGGGTGCTTGGCTTGAACTCTGTGCTTCAGACTACACGAAAGATGTAATTAAAGATTTGTGAAAGGAAACCAGTGTTTAGAATGGCTTATGTCAAGACTGTCCTAAAACGCTCCACCACAGGGTAGCTTTTAGACAGGGCTGGGGTGCATTGACATCTTATTAAATGAAACAGCGTCTGCCTAAAAACAGGCAGGCAAACTGTACAGGGACAGAGGATTCTTTAAGCCAGCCAGGGCAGACGACTAGCAGAGGACTAGCAGACGACTAGCAGACGACTAGCAGAGGACTAGCAGAGGACTAGCAGAGGACTAGCAGAGGAATATGTTCCAGACGATGTTGGTGCAGCGGTGAGACATCAGCGGTCCTGTCAAAGAGTCCAGCTCCTCATGTGTGTGTGATGGCGGGGAAAATACGCAGGTCAGCAAGGCTCTACAAACAGGCTGGGAAACTGAAAGAAGACTGCTAGGACTGAGACAGCAATGTCCACGCATGCTCGCCTTAACGTTTTAGCAATGTTGGCCCTGGCGCCATCGAAGCAGGGGGCTGAGGTGCATAGGCCAGGAGACAGGAAACAGAGCAGCGACCATAAACTATCGGGACAAATAAACAGACTGTCCGAGTGACTCTGAACTTGACAGGATGTGGATGCGAAGGGGTTCCGGGCCAGTTTACTGCTTTTTGAATGCTAGTATGGCCATCTAGAGACAGTGTTTGTGTATGCAGAAAACCACAGTGCATAGATTGTGAAAGCTCAAAACACACATTGGGACAATTAGAATAACCAGTGCCGTCTCTACGGCCGACCAGGAATCATTATTTACAGTCAGACTCTAAATGTGGTGTGTTAGACCTGATCCAAAGCCACGTTCAAGTAATTATTTTCTGGAATAAGAGTCAGGTTGAAGTCAGAAGTTACACTACCTAACAGACCTCAAGCCACTCCTGTCAACAGGACACGGAAAAAGCTGACACCTTATTTGGCAAGATACTGGCTGATAACTGAGTTCATCAGTCTTTTCACATTCTCTTTCAATGTTTCCTTGTTTTCTGCCCCATCGACGGATGTTTAGGAGAAACACTGAATCATGTAAATAAAAGGCCAAAAATGAGGAGCCGTGCGGGTCAGCGCGTCTTCCTGCTTTTCACATCCTTGCGAGAGCTTTGGCAGAGGCAAGGTAAGGGATGGGGCTCGGAAGAGACAGAGGGATGTCATTTTAGGTGCTCCTCATTGAAGCCTATTAGACATTCACTCAGATATGCAAGCAAAACAATCCATCAAGCTGTCACTATATATATATATATATATATATATATATATATATATATATATATATTATATAAGAGAGAGAGAGAGAGAGAGAGAGAGAGAAAGTAAAAAGAACAATCGTTCTTGGGGGGCATTGTCGTGTTTAAAAGAGAAAATTAAATATTAGTACACGTAGGTAAACCACCAACAAAAAGTACAGTGTGTGGTTATAAGTTTGTAATTTACAGTGAGGCTAGCGAGTTCCTGCCAGGCAGGACCCAACCCAAATGGGACAGGTAGTGACAGGGTGATGTTGACCCTGGAGGTGCAAACCAACCTCCTTGTCGCCACGGAGACTCTCGGTGCCCGAGGTCGCGCCGACCTGCCTGCCGTCCAGCTGGCACAACGCCTGGGCTAGCACTGGGGTGCCCAGCCAACTACCCCCCCTGCCTGCCCCGGCTGCTTGGCCCAAACCCCAAACCGGCGGCTAGGGGAGGGTGAGGGCAGCGCCAACCGAGTACCGCTCTCCAAACAAACAGCCCAGTGGGCCAGAAGCCATGGGCAGCATGGAACCTGTCATTACCGACTGAGCTGCAGGCCCCGGCTAAGCCCGGCCCAACTCGTGTCAGGAGCGGCCCCAGAACAAGGATACACCAATCATTATCTGCTTTAGAGCCTTTATACTGTAAAACAACAGGAGGATAACAGACATTTGACCCGGGGGTAAATATCAGTAACATGGACATTAAAAAGAGGTTAACTGATGCGGAAAGCCTTTTAGACTCTGTGTCACAATGATGTAAAGGTAAATGTGAATGAGATGGTCTTTGATGAAACTACGTCTCTACGTGGCTCCTGGGAGATCCAGACTTCTATGCTGTGTCCTTAACCTAGCCTCAGAGTGAACACAGCCATGACAGAAGTGTCCCAGACATTTGTATAGCAACCAGACAAGTATAGGGTCATTGTTTTACATAAAATGTCCAACCTCAGGCCTCTGCTAAGACATTCCATTATCACAGAACATATCTGGACGTAATGTCCATTACCAAACAAAACCAGCTGTGTCAAACTGACAGCACTGTTCAAGAATGCTAACAATTAGTGTGCAAGCAGCATAATTCAATCGCAAATCGAATCTTCCCTTTTCTCAAGAACACAACCTTTTCCCAGTTGGTCATGCTCAACTCATTCAGGAAGTGGTCAAAATGCCAATGATAAAGGTACTCTGAGTAGTGGCCATTTGGTCCTTCTGTCTCAGAGTACAAACGGTCTCTAGGATCAGGTCCCTGTATTATTCATTATGATCGAAATGCCCCAACTGATCCTAGATAATCACTTCTTCTGTAAGTCTCTTTGTGAACACGGGCCATGATAGCACTGAAGCATGGGAAAACCTCCCAGCAAGACAAAAACCATTCACCTAGATACATTCTGCTTCTTATTATTTTAAGAGGTCACATTATTCAAAATTCTCCCTGACCAAAAAAATTTTTCCTGATTCAGTTTTTGTGTCTCCCTTTACATACAAACATATGTTCCTTCTTTTACTATTGTGTTGAATAATTCAAAAGAAATCAACATGTTTTGGGATGTAATACATAAGCCACTAATACATAAGCCATACTATAAACAGTGATATTCCATAAGCAACAGAGGTCAGTATGTGACTGAATGCTTAATCATAACATTCTTGTTGCAGAATTAAAGCCCTCTACCCTGTGTGTGTGTGTGTGTGTGTGTGTGTGTGTGTGTGTGTGTGTGTGTGTGTGTGTGTATACATTACAGGGACCAGAAGCAAAAACTCTCACGCCCCTCTAATCATTATCATGGACAGTTTACTCATATGGAATGAACACTGGGCCTTTCTCGGCTTTCATGGAAGACAGACGGTGAGAAAATATGACTTTGGAAGAACACAAAAAACAAGTCACTACACAGAGGCCCTCAGGATTCCAACCAGATTCACTGGACACAACATCAGAGTATTTTACCAAGATTTAACGTGTTGACTCAGAGTATTTTACCAAGACTTAAACCATAATGAGTAACACTACCACCCATCTAAAGAGACGGTTCAACACTGGACCAGAGTACCACATCTACGGCAAACACCATGTAGTAAATCTAGAAAACACAGGCGAGCTAAGTGACACCGAACACTCTCATGTTGGTTATTAAAGACCCAAAATAAACTGGAGCAATGACGGAAAGAAATGAGGGTGAAAAGAAAATATAAAAGACAAAAGACAGGACATGAAAGCGTCTGCCTTGTGAAGGAAAAGGAACAGCATTGAAAGAGGAGAGATGGAGAGTAGGAGAGTGATGTGTTTAAATAAAACCAGAGGGAAAGTGGCAGCTGTGTGCCGTTATCTCAGAGGATAAGGGGATAGAGTCAGCAATGCAAACACGCACCCTCGTTCACACAGACGCCCGGCTTGACGCTCCCACTTGGCGGGTTCATTCTCTCTCTCTTCCCCTCTTTCTTTCTCTCACACACATTCACACACACGCTCGCTTGATAAAGATGAACCAATTAGAAAATGTTTTTAATCGGAGAGCTTCAATTAGTAGTGGGTGACTGTATTGTGAGGCCGGCTCCCTCACATTTCATTGCAACTGAAACTAAATTCTCCTCTCATGGCCCTGCAAACAAGGCTGCATGCACATAAAAGAGGAGGAGCTCCCAGAACGTGTCAACAGGACACACACACACACACACACACACACACACACACACACACACACACACACACACACACACACACACACACACACAGGACAGGCTGTGTGCCGGGGCTGTAAAAGAACAACAAAAGACCGCCCAATAGCCCCTTTCCACAGATGTGGCGTCCGGCAAACATGATGTCATGAACCCTGTCCAGCCTGGCCATCAGTCACATCTCGAAGGGTCGTTGACCACGCTGCTGTGGGTCAAAGTGCCCTGTACACACCTCCGTGATTTACTGCGCAAGACCAGCGTGTGGCCTGCAGGGATTCGATCTGTATGATGTCCATAGACAGGCAGGTGTTGTGTTGGTCCAATGGTTCACTAAACACTACTAAGGTCAGGACTGTACGTTATATAAATCCGGTGGATTTCCAGATCAGGACTGTATATTATATAAACCCGGTGGATTTCCAGATCAGGACTGTACGTTATATACACCCGGTAGATTTCCAGATCAGGACTGTACGTTATATAAACCCGGTGGATTTCCAGATCAGGACTGTACGTTATATACACCCGGTGGATTTCCAGATCAGGACTGTACGTTATATAAACTCGGTGGATTTCCAGGTCAGGACTGTACGTTATATAAACTCGGTGGATTTCCAGATTAGGACTGTACATTATATAAACACAGTGGATTTCCAAATCTGGACTGTACGTTATATAAACCCGGTGAATTTCCAGATTAGGACTGTACATTATATAAACCCGATGGATTTCCAAATCTGGACTGTATATTATATAAACCCGGTGGATTTCCAGATCAGGACTGTATGCTATATAAACCCGGTGGATTTCCAGATCAGGACTGTATGCTATATAAACCCGGGGGATTTCCAAATGAGGACTGTATATTATCTAAACCCGGTGGATTTCCAGATCACACTTTCAGATTCACTGCCTGTCCTGAATGGAGGAAACAGAATCATCTCCCTCGGCGGCCCGATTAGACCAACATCCTCTCGTTGCTGAGGTATCTGGAAAAAAAACGTTAACTTTTCTTCTGAAGTCCTCATCGAGGCCTCTTGGACTGTGCCAAATTCATTCCTTGGTTGTTTGAGATTCACACTCACTTGCATATACCTGGAATTTCATTTGGGGAAAAGGCAGAACATTCACAACAGGGACAGAGCAATGTACCCATAATCTACAGAATGAACAAGATGGATGCCATAAACACAGAACAATTACACAACGATCTAGAACGCCTGCAACAGTGAACGGTGATGGGAGAGGATGGTTCCCATAATCTACAGAATGAACAAGATGGATGCCATAAACATGGAACAATTACACAACGATCTAGAACGCCTGCAACAGTGAACGGTGATAGGAGAGGATGGTTCCCATAATCTACAGAATGAACAAGATGGATGCCGTAAACATGGAACAATTACACAACGATCTAGAACGCCTGCAACAGTGAACGGTGATGGGAGAGGATGGTTCCCATAATCTACAGAATAAACAAGATGGATGCTGTAAACACGGAACAATTACACAATGATCTAGAACGCCTGCAACAGTGAATAGCGATGGGAGAGAATGGTTCCATCTTTGTCCGTCTGTTTTTCAGACCTCAGTTGACCCCAATACGCTATCAATGTGTTTATCAGAAAAGCTCTCAAGGCTGGAAGCTTTTCAAAATCAGGACTGAAATCCTGGAGAAGTGGCACGACAGGAGGACCTCTCAACTCCCCATAGCCAACAAAGCCGAGGCCTGATAGGAGTGATGTTACAACCTCTTCAGCTTCTTCAAAATGTGGTCCAGTTTATATTTTCCCTAGCATTGTGATAAAGAGAATCTTTTATGCTATCCGCAACACAAGGGATGTCAACATCTCAAAACGAGCGGCCTCGCATTGCGTTTGCTGTCCCCCCCCCCCCACCCACCCTCAAAACACACTCCAAGATGGGGGTCTGCCAGGGTGGGATAGCAGAGGCAAGCAGAGAAACAGACAAGACAAGGGGATGTGATTGAAAGGAAAGAAGAGAAAGAATATAAAGGGGGGGGAAAGAATTTCAGCATTCGTAAATATTTCACGCTTTTACACACAGCCGAGGAGAGATCAGAGATACAATGGCAGAAAAGCTTCAGCTTAACCGCCCAACCAGATGCAAACAAAAAATATTGTCTATGGTGATGTTTTCTCAGTGCAATTGCCTGCAAACACGACATTAGGATCTCCCTCAAAGACATGATAAATATTTACCAGAGTTTACCACACCAAGCACTAGGTAATGGTAAACACGTGCTTCATCAGTAAATGCAGGCTAAACCATCAAACGCACAACGCCTCACTCCCATTGAAAGTTCACCAAGACTCTGAAAGATGGAGTCGTGGGGATCCAATGCATTATTGAATTCCACGGCAGAGGGCAGAATATTTGAGAAAGTCTGAGAATTTGGTGTGTACCCAGTGTAAAAACAAGTAAAAAAAAAAAACCTTGGAAAGTTACAGCTTGCAGGAAATATCAGAACAAGTCCCTCTTTACCAACAATGGAAGTATTTATTCCACCTTAAGTCACAACAAACCCATAGTAAGGGGGAGATAAGAGACAATAGTAGAAGATTAGGCCATTTGGCTAGAGTAGCTCCATCCTGACAGCCGTTTCACAAGCTTAACACCCCAGCACAGAACTGCTTGGCATGGCACATTGATGGCACATACTGGCATACCATGCCATGCTGCCCAAACCAACAAGCTTGAGTATGTAAAGTCTGTATGGTGCAAAATAACATGACGGTAAACAGGCCTCTCCTCTTCCACGTGTTTCAGTGTAATCTCCATTTGGAAAGTCAGACACATTCTGCTCATTCCAGCATATCTGCAAAATGAGGAAGTGATAAGGAACATGTAATGCTTGTCTGACCAATCAGAATCCATGTTACAGGACCAGGTTGACCAGGCAGATTGGGAAATGTTTGAGGAAGTCCTCTAGGGAGAACATCAATGACTTTACGGAACCTGTAACCTGCGTTGATCAAGTACTGTATTTTTGGATGCATTATTAACATCTACAAATCAGGAATAATCACAGACAATAGCACCTCACTCCCAGGCTAAACGCTTATTTGCATATTTGGAGGAAAACAACACTCACATCAGACGCCCACTTCTGATGTGAACATGCATAGATCAACTAGTGGGAGTGTTTAAGGTCATATTTAACCACTACCTTTGAAAGTCGGTTGTGCCTACAGGCTTGTTCCAGGACCCAAACATGCCAAAGTGATCAAGCAGGCCAGGAGCACTCCCTTCGGACATTAGGAAGTGCTTTGAGGAGCTGGTCAAAAATCACATTGCTTCCACCACATGGAATTTCCCTACTGCTTCAACAAAGACAATGCCATCGCCACTACACTGCACAGCGCTCCCTCCCAACTGGACAGGAGGAGCACCTACAGTTATGGGAAAACGTAGGTTCACCCATGGAAAGTTGTATTTTTTAAACATATTTGGACACATGGATATAACCTAAATTCCAACCACATTCATAGAAAAATGCAAACCAATTTAACAAATAACACAAAATAAATTAAACGCTGAAACCATTTATGCAAGTACAACGAACAGAAATGCAATTTCATTATGCAGAAAATGTTATACCCCTACCTTTACCATCCCTTACAACGGCTCAAATTGGAATCAGGTACACCAAAACAGGTGAAAATATTTAGAGAGTAACTTGGGAGAGTCCAGCCTTCTATAAAGATTAGAAACTTGGTCTGGTTTGGTCTCAACCATATGGGTGTCTAGTAAAATGTCACACCAAGACCAAAAGATCTATCCAAGGACATCTAAGCTGACTGAAAGATGCTCATGGTCTGATCCCTTGATGAACACCAAGATATCTACAGGCCTCTCTTGCCACAATCAATGTCGAAGTGCATGAGTCAACTGTCAGAAAAAGACTGTGCAAACTTGGCATGACTGCCACAGGCCAAACAACACCTGCGTAAAGACAAAAAAATTGAAAACCGAATGCTACTACAGAATGGCTCATTAAGAAATGTAGGGTTGTGGAATGGCCAAATCAAAGCCTGGTCACAGTCCTATTGAGTGGCGGGACTTGAAGCAGGCCCTGCATTCACAACACCACACAGTCAAAGCTGTACTGTAAAGAAGAAAGGGCAAACATTCCTCCAAGTAATGTCAGAGACTGACAAACGGTCACAAGCAGCGGTTCCATGAGGTTTTTCCAGCCAAGGCATTGAAGCTAGGGATGTACCGAGTTCATCCGAACTATGAACCAACACTGTGATGATGAAGGTGCAGAAAAAACACAGCACGTCACCAAGAACCCTCGCAAAACGTCTACAGAACTATGAAGATCCGAATACCTGGACGCATCCCGGCTGCAGTTCTGTGAGTCTGGCTCACCCCGATGCACTACCAAGGGCAAGATGTTGTCCCTCCAGGATATTTATTATATACAGCGGCGCAGAAATGCCAAAAAAGACCATGACGAACCACAGCCACCAGAGCCATGGGCTGTTCACACCATCGGGAGACATTCAGGAGCTTCCAGGACAGAGTGGCTGAGAAAAAGCTTTTCTGCCACAGGCCAAAGTTAAACTAACTGCCTCTTTTCTACACCTCAGGGCCCTTTTACACACTCACACACACATTTACACTCCAGCTCACATGCACGTACTCACACAGCCTCTCTGTAGATACAAAGCGTCTCCTGATGTACACACATTAGGCCCACACTGCTGTAGAAAGTACATTGTGAACGGGTTACCTTCATATTTCCTCAATCCGGTTTGCTCAACTTTGTATTTCATATTGCATATGTAATTGGTAATTGTAATTGTGTAGACTTTTGTTGAATATTTGAGTTTGTTTATTCAAACACCAGCATTGTGTAGGAGCGAAGCCAGAGGCATTTCACTACACCTGCGACAAAACCTGCTAATGTGCGCGACCAATAAAACCTGGAAACACATGCGTGTACACACAGACACTGGAAGGGACGACAGCCAGGGGAGGAACAGTGTGATAGGTTCTAATTGCTTCAAAATGTCCAGAAGAAGGCCCCTATTATCTATTTAAATCGGTTGGTAATGGGAGGCTGGAAGAGGGGAGGAAGGGGGTGGACGCAACCCCGGCGAACAGAGAGGAGCTTCTCCATGCTGCCGTCGCCTCATTATATTTGTCTTGACGGACGCCCGCGCTCAACCCCTGGATGAATGGGCCACGCTGAATAAGTTATCACCAGCCACAGAAAGGGAGAGCGGGCTCCACAAACAACACAGCATTGCAGAAGCGGCAGCACGACGAAGCTCCCTTCTCCGTTCGCCACGGCAGTGTCTACCCCCTTCCACCCTCAACTGTTTTTAATGGATGTCCATTTTTCTTCCTGACTAAAGGAGGGGCCCCACCACATTCAGGGAATTCACCTGTAATTTCAGCACACACAGTGGGTAGAAAGAACAGGAGGAATGAGGAAAACAGGCAATGAAAGTGAGGAAGTACAGGCGTCTGCTTGGGCGGATATCCACAGAACATTCCCGCTTTTTCGTTTCATCCGTTTCTTCTTCTGCATACCAGCTCTTCTTTCATTTCTCCAGCAGGCAGGGACCTCCTTTGGACAGCATCTAAGATGTTTGAGCAGTGTGTGTTTATTGTACTTCCTAAGACGAGGCTATGAATAAAATCTCTGCATCAGTCTGTTTGTGTGGTTTTTGTTTGTGTGGCTGTGGTGTCTGGGTCTGGAGTGCCCTACGAAGTCAAGCCTTCATCCAGTGTTCTTATACACAGAGGGGAAATCAAGGCTTTCCCCAATGGCTACTCTGAAGAGTTAGGTATTCAAACCAGCAGTCACACCAGTTCCCTGTCACCACCACACGTCAATGGCACTGCCACAAAGCTCCCCTTGCCATCACTCAAAAGTAGTGGGAGAACTTTTGGATGGAAGATAGGTGCGTCTTACTCGTATGACGGGGAATCAGAGGGTGCCGCAGCCCGACAGGCGCTCGACGGCAGATCAAACGGGGCGGGTACCCTTGGAGTGACACCTGGAGCCACATCAAGGGGGTGAAGGCGCCACTGATCTCCAGTGAGCTTGTCGAAACGGCCTGTCGGTGTCAGGGGAAAAAGCGCCTTAACCGGAACGCAACCGGAAAGGGTGAATAAACCACCTCAATGCCATACGGGGTTGACCTCCCAGTGTTGGGAACAGTAGAAGAATAAAAGGTCCCTGTTCTGGGGTGGAAAACTCGTTGATTGATAGCCTGCTACAGCAGTATATTCCACTGGTTATAGTAACATGCTGGCAATATCTGATCATCGCCTTTAAAGTGTTACCTTGCCATGGACACAAAGATATGTACCTATTGAGTCTTAAAAAATGTACCTCATACATTCTTTATGAGCTTTAAGAGCAACTGTCAGATTTCATCAAAGCCTAAACTTGAACTTGTTTTATTCAAAATATGTTTAAAACCATACTGTTTGTCAATCTTTGTATCCATAGCTCTACTGTATCTATGAATGTATCCAGTCTTTTCTGAAACAGGGGTAAGGAGACCGCTGATCGCCTCAGGACAATTCTGTCATTTAAAACATTTGGGGTTTACATGATCTAGTATTTAGTGAAATCCTATACAGCTTTACTTTATAACTATGATTTTAAGACCATTCACTGCTCATTGATGAACAAAACCGGAAACAATCCTCTATGATGCTTTCAGACAGGATCCCTGAGATGACTAATACAACAGACTTCAGATTGTTAGTATAAAACAACAGCCCATATTTGCCCTTGTCAGGAACCACATTCTCTACAGCCCAGGCTGGTGTCTCCTCAAAAAGAGTCTCATCAGCACTCTCCACTGGGAGAGGTGCACGGAGTCAGAGACAAAGAGAGAAAGGAAAAAGAGAGAAAGAAACAGAAAAAGAGAGATAGAGATATTGAGCGAGAAAGAACAAACGAGAGAGTAAGTAAAATAGACAGCAAGAAAGAAAGATAACGAAAGAAACAACAAAAAAGACAGCAAGAAAGGAAGAAAGAAAAAAAGAGAAGAGAGGCAAAAGAAAAAAGATTTGAACCAACGAAAGAAAGAAAGGGGAGAGTGTGAGAGAAAGAGAGAGAGAGAGAGAGAGAGAGAGAGAGATGACAGTACTGCTCATTGGCTCTGGAGGATCTGTTGTGCCCACACACACGTATTAAAAAAAAAAAAAAACAGGCACTCAAATGAGCCATTGCTTCTATAGCTAAACAATCAACACAGTTACATGGACTGGTGATGAAGCCCTTCTGTACAAGGCTCTAGATAAAGCCTTCCAATCCAGAGGCCCGCTGATTGTCTTTCAGCGATGTACACTTGGCACCAAGCACCAAAACATTGTCCCTACTGTAGCACTGTGCACCCTACTGTACACTCAGGCAGGCACTAACAAAAGCCAGCTGCCTTCGCCAGCGATGGGCAAAAGAGTCAGCCAACTACGAATCGATTCAGGCTTCGGCACTTCACTCGTTTGCCAGGAAAAGAGAAGAGGAAAACAGGAGTTCATACAGGGAGCTGATAGGGCAGAGGTAGGCCCACCCAGAGGGAGAAAAAGCAAACAGCAAAGTGATATTAGCCAGGCTGAATGAACTGTGAGATAAATATGTAGTACACAGGATTATCCGGCAGAACATAGAACACATCAGAGACAGACATCCATTGGGAGAGGCTATTCGCACTAAGCTACATCTAGTACAGCCTCTCTCAGGGCATAAATTAGTTCAACTGAAAATATCACCCTATGAAAAAAAAAGTGGAAAAAATTGGTTTTGTCATTAACTTTCATCAGACATGCTCCATATACCATCTAAACCAAATAAAACCTATTCAGACAAATAAAAAGAAAATGCACCATTGACATTTGACCTAAGGTAATTTTATGTATCTGACCTAAAGGTAATTTTATGTATCTGACTCCTAAACGGGCTTGGTGGCAAAACAAAGCAAAGGTGATTTGCATTGTGGGAGTTGTAAGCGGTGAACATCACGTCGTCAGAAGCACAGTGGACAGGTGAATTTCAATGGAAGACCAACACTTTGTGCCTGGTGCATGTGTGATGAGTCACACCTAAGGGTGTAGTTTTGGGAAGATCAGACTCTTAAACCGAACGAACTGAATGTGCCAGCAGTGATGCAGATGTGCCTTTGGAGTGTACCCAGTGATCAGAAGACGTAAGAGACGGAAACAGAAAATACATCTAGTGACTTCTCACAAAAGAGAAATATTCTTCATTGCCATTATGGCACACAGGTGGGAGAAAATGCAACAGCAGGTTTGACCTTCACACAGCAAAAAATGAAATAGACAGATAGAGTTTGTATATATGTGTGTGTGTGTGTGTGTGTATATGTGTGTGTGTGTGTCTATGTGTGTGTGGGAGATGTTGCCTTGCCTCCTCTACCACCGCTCCACCCCAGCTTCTTCCTCACTCCCCTGACTCCTGCATCCTAACGAGGCTTTTCCTCCGCTCCTCCTCGAAAAAGGCAAACCAAATAAATAAAAGAATAGCAAAAAGGGACCAAAGCGGAGGAACGAGAAGAGAAAGGGAGAAAAAATATCCACACTGAACTATAATTTGTTCCATCTTTCAGCTTCAATTAAAAACAATATCAAGTCTTTTTGTTCGACTTCACAACAAGGCTTCAAGAGGTCCCCCAAGACTCTCCCATCTGCATTCCGGCACAGCCCACTGGTGGAGCTGAACTCCATTCATTATATGACCTACATATCACTTAGTTAATATTCCAGCACTGGGAAAGAGAAACGCAGCCAACACTGGAGGAAAGGGTCTAAATTTGGAGATCTTCAGGACATCAGAGCCCCCCTTCTGCAGGCGCATTTCTGGGGCGGCAGTCTTTGATCTCCTTCCCTCCTGACATTGTTTGCGAATGTCACTTTAATGGGACTAGCAAAACACGCAAAAGAACACAGACACACTCTTTTCTCTCCCCTCCTCTTCATTCTCTAAAGCCTGCCGTTGCGACTCCACTTTCCGGCGTGCGGGAGAAAGGCTACACATGATTGAAACACGTGAGATATACAGCCTGGTCCTACATACCGACCGTGACAGGGCCTATGTCGGCGTCCCCAGCTCTACCGCAGCATTGCTCTGTATTGGTCCGGGCTCAAGTGAGCCAACTCAGGTTGAGGGGTGCTAACACTGTATGACACACAAGTACAACACCGGCACGGAATACAGCCGGCAACGTTGATCCGCCAAGACGGAGCAGTCCGGTGAAGCGGCTGAAGAACGCTGCACATGCACTTGGTTGGCCGTCGGCGTGTCCTCGGTATCTGAGGGGAGTTAGCATGTGGGGTGCAGCATCGTAGCACCAGGCCAAGGGCTGATCACTTAATCAGTGTCCAGAGCGACCAGAGCCCTCCCCTCGGAAGACCGCGGCCCCCGCCTGTCCGCCGCCGCCGCTGCCAGCCTCCCTACTGCCATGAATATGGAGACCTTATGCGGCTGGGGCTTGCTTATGTTTTCTGTCTGATATCTCGGCCCCATTCCTATTTCAAAGGGAGGTCCACCCAGGGGTTTGACTTTTGATCTGCCTGGCGACTGACTCGACCACCTGCATGTGGGATCAGCCGCCAGCGATGAGACGACCAACCCCCTCCCACCTACCCCCACGTCCCCCATGCCCTTCACACTGCACCCCCCTCCCCCCCGGCCCATGCACTCCCACCTTCCCAGAAACCTCCAGAACCCCGGGGGTCACCGTAACACCGGAGCTGCATCTCAACGTTCCGGCTCATCTCTGTGTGCTGTGGTTGGGTTGCTGGATGTGACTGGTGGTTGTGGGGTGTCATGGAGAACACCTCTCAGGACGTTGGATATGTTGTGTTATGAAGGTGCATCGTCCTCGAGGGCCTTTATAGTGCGTTGAAGAATACGATATACAATATGAATTGTATCCCATATTGTTCATCTTACATTTCAATGACATACACCCACGGCCACTTCATTAGGTACACATATCTAGTATTGGGTAGGACGTCTTCTTGCCTAAAACCGCTTCAAGGTTTGACGCATTGTGCGTTCAGAGATGCCCTTTGGCACACCGCTGTTGTAAGGAGGGTTTCTTTCGTATTTGTGGCCTTTCTGTCAGCTTGAAAAAGCGGCAGTTATGTCTTCTAAATAACTGCCGCTCACTGGATGTAATTGCGTATCACACCATTGTCTGTAAACTTTAGTGACTGTGGTAGTGTGTATAAATCCCAGGATGTCAGCTGTTTCTGAGATGTTGGAACCACCATGTCTGACACCAGCAACCATCACACAGTCAAAGACTTAGACCATCTTCCCCATTCTAACGTTTGGTCGAACAACAGCAACCAAACCTCTCGACCATGTCTCAGGCTTATATATTGAGTTGCAGCCACATCATTTGCTGTTTGCCCATTGGCGTTAACTAGCAGGTGTACCTGATAAAATGGCCGGTGAGTCTATTATCATGTATAACTCCTCTTTATATAACAACTACATCCCCTCTCAGCTCGTTGTTGAAAAGACAAACTAAGTGCCCATTAACGAAGGACAATGTTCTAACTGCGCATTATCAATTTCATAGCACTTCACTCCTGATGAGTGTCATTGATATTATTACATTTTTAATAATATTATGATTTGCTTTAACCGGCATTAGCATTAACAGTTAATGAGATCCCCATGACCATGACAATATAATTAAAACCCTCAGGACTTCAGATGATTGGATGAATAATTAAATGGCGTGCAGTGGAAGAAACCCTCCACCAGCAGACACTGGCTACGTAATTGAGGGGCTATGACATGGCATGGCATGTACTATAGTGGAGGACTAGCACAGGACAGGTTGTATTCAACTCCAGTGCTGGGGACACTTCTTTAGAAAGCAGGGCTTAATTTCAACCAATTAGTATCATTAACTTAAAATTAAATAGTTAAATAAATTATATTTGAATTATTGTCACCAAACCAACAACTATCTAAGACATGTTTATCTGAGAGTATTTCAGAGAAGTGGTGTTTCTTCCTCAGTTAATTAGCAGCCTTGAACCAAAGCAGAGCTCTACTAATGAGTGTGTAATTGATGCTCAGCTGGAGTGATATCTCGCATACAGAGGCTCCCCTCTTCTCAGGATCAACCAAGAGAAACAGGGGAGGTAAAGGGACCTATCTCATCTAAAATCCTACAAGATCTGATCTTATTATATCTCTGAGCAATTCTCTCAATGTTTTTTTCATTCATATTTTATTTATTTATATTCAATCACTTTAAGTTTGGAAAGAACAACACTACACCTTTTTTGTTGCATTCAAAGCATCACATTGTCAGTCTGTGGTCCATCACTTTAGAGTAGTGACAAGAGGAAAAGTGGAGCAAACAACTACCAGAAGACAATTTGTGAAGAACATCTGTTCCTGATCACAGAGGTTCACCTACTGGCTTCATTTAAAGATATAACTATACATTTTCAAACACAAAACTACTGGCCAACCTAAAACACGGATGAAATAAAAATCAGCAAACCCGATCCCCTCCCCCAAAATATTTCATTAGTGTCCACGACTAATAAATAGACAACATTAATCAAATGCGTGAAAACCACAGTGGCAAGTAATGAAACAAACGGGGAAATTCACAAAGAGGGTCTGAAATATCAAAACTACTCCCTTGGCACATCAGATTGTCTCTGCTCTTCTCTTGTTATAAATTACTTTAAGAGATGAAAAATTTCAACAAAATCGTACAACCCGACAATGTCTTTTATTTAAACGCTAAAGAAAAGAGGAGTTAAAAAAAAGAAGAATGCGAAGCCCCGTGAAGCAGAAAGCAAGGCAGCGTTTAGGAAGAGTGGGGGCCGCCCCGCTTTAGAAAGACCCTCATAAATCCTGATTTGAGTCGGGGCTAACCAGAGGAAGCTGAGCGGGAGCCTGAGCCATGCTAGGCAGGCGCTACCACTCCTAAATGCTACGTCTGATTAAGTCTTCCCATTAGGTGACAGCTGAACTTTAACATGAATATGATAATATTGAAATAAGTGTGTGTTATTTACTTTAGCGCCTGGGTGGAGGCGACGGGGGGAGGACGAGCGGCGGGGAAGGACGAGGGAGGGGGGGCTGGATGATGAATGATTTCTGGACAGCTCTGGGTGACACCAGGCGAGCCCAGGCCCCCTCTAATCAGACTTGACAAAATGGAGACATATGCAGAAATATTGGTTACAGTCGGCGTCCCAGCCCTGCCGCGGCTTCGGCTAGAGCCTGGCACGCCTCCCCTGACTGCCTGCCCCTGATTGTCTACAGCCACTGAAGCATCCATTTCAATTGGCACTTCCTTCCTAGACCTGGGATTTTAAATTTTGCTGGTGTCATTTACATATTACTCTTAATCAAAAACTACACTGGGCAATAAAAAGAGAAAAACAAAACCATGGCGTCACGGTTCAGGGGTAGGCACAGAGGCACTTTATAAAATGGAGATGTGACAAGACATTAACCGTGCGTGCATGTTTGTGCATGTGCGCGTGAGAGTGCGTGAGAGTGCGTGAGTGCATGAGTGAGAGAGAGAGAGAGAGAGAGAGAGAGAGAGCGCACGCAAGAGGGGTTTTGGTGGGCTTTTGAGTGAAGAGATATTTGTAGAAGTGTGGAAGAAAGATAGAGAAAGGGACAGAGCGAGAGAGATAGTTGAGATATGAGAGAGACATAGATAGGAGAGAGAGACATAGATAGGAGAGAGAGACATAGATAGGAGAGAGTTGAGGTGGTGGGTTAGTGAAAAATGCCAGAACAGTGACAGAATCCAGATTACAAACAACGTACGGGGCATTCATATTATGGGGGAAGATATGAGAAATTAAACACGCAAAGGAAATTGACGTTGATGCCTTTGCATTAGCTCTAGAGAAAACAACTGATTTTGCATGAGCACAGTTCCCGCCCAAAGTTTACAACCCCGTCAAGGTAAAACTTGTGATCAATTGTGACAGTTTGTCCGCGGAGAACACTCCCTGGAACAGGTTTTCAAAGCTAGCATCGGTACCAGTCCGCGTGTTTGTTAACCAAGGTCTGGCTATGCGAGACTACAGTTGTACTGGCATGCGTGTCCGGACGAGCGGACTTCAACACGCTTGGTGACACATGCACGCAGGTGTAGACGTCCACACGGAGAGGTGGTAGAATCGTGGTCCTACCTGCCTTACCTTCTCAGCATGCCCGTCAGGATGCGGGAGCTTTTGCCCAGGTTGGCGTCAGTCTCTCTCAGCTAGAGAAGAGCAAGAGAAAGGACACATGTTATACAAAGATGCACTGTTAAGTCTGTATCAGTCTGTCCTGACCACCAGGGGCAGGACATTCTCTATATTACACAGCATTGTATGCATGCCACGGTTTTTGTGGATCCGATAAGTTCTTTGCAAAAGACCTTTCGGCTGCTGACAGGCAAAACTAAACAATCAGCTGTTCTGGCTTCCAACTGCTGGCTCCATGACTACAAGTGTGTGATGTGACACAACATTATCCAAAGCAGAATTTCTAAAGGACCTCTTCATCTCTCTCGGGGTCCAAGCTCTTTGGGCTGCAGTGCAGAGAGTTTAAGGCCCTCTTTTCACAGACAGGCAACAGAGAAGGCCTAGCACATCGTAGAGCACCTCGCCCACAACCTTGTCCCAATCTTTTGAGCTGCCGCCCTCAGGAAGGAGATACAAGATGCCACTGTTCAACAAGAATAGGGGCATGGCCAGTTCTATCCCGTAGGCCGTGAGTCTGGCGAATTGTGGGCCACAGAACAGACAAAAGCCCAAAGACCCAGTCAGACAATAGGCTGTAGACACTTCATGTGGGCATCTAACTACGGGACTTGTAAACCAATGTTCTGGTTTTACACATTGAATGTAATGTAGACTGTCATGCCTTTTTACTGGCATATGGACAAAACTTTATATAGATGAAAAAAAAAGTTTCACTCGATTTTCAATGCTTTCACAACTTTCCTTACATACAGGAGTAATACTACAATAATTAGCAATTTAGGCTATTTTAATGTATTCCAATCCAGAATCTGACGCCTATAGGTTTTTTCCGATGCGTTGTGCTCTCCCCAAGGCAAAACAGCCTAAGCAACACATCTTAATATATTCATTCAATTGAAAGTGGTGGTCATATGAGGGTATTGGGTAGGTAGGCCTAATCTTAGCCTATAGTAATATTTCCAGTAACCTATCAGTAACTAACTTAAAATTACTCAGTAAAGTCAGTCGTCTATTTTGGATAGCTACATTTCGATTTAGTGTTATTCAGTATCTCACAAAAGTGAGTACACCCCTCACATTTTTGTAATTATTTGAGTATATCTTTTCATGTGACAACACTGAAGAAATGACACTTTGCTAAAATGTAAAGTAGTGAGTGCACAGCTTGTATAACAGCGTAAATTTGCTGTCCCCTCAAAATAACACAACACACAGCCATTAATGTCTAAACCGCTGGCAACAAAAGTGATTACACCCCTAAGTGAAAATGTCCAAATTGGGACCAATTAGCCATTTTCCCTCCCCGGTGTCATGTGACTCATTAGTGTTATAAGGTCTCAGGTGTGAATGGGGAGCAGGTGTGTTAAATTTGGTGTCATCGCTCTCACACTCCCTCATACTGGTCACTGGAAGTTCAACATGGCACCTCATGGCAAAGAACACTGAGGATCTGAAAAAAGATTTGTTGCTGTACATAAAGATGGCCTAGGCTATAAGAAGATTGCCAAGACCCTGAAACTGAGCTGCAGCACGGTGGCCAAGACCATACAGCGGTTTAACAGGACAGGTTCCACTCAGAACAGGCCTCGCCATGGTCGACCAAAGGAGTTGAGTGCACGTGCTCAGCGTCATATCCAGAGGTTGTCTTTGGGAAATAGATGTATGAGTGCTGCCAACATTGCTGCAGAGGTTGAAGGGGTGGGGGGTCAGCCTGTCAGTGCTCAGACCATATGCCGCACACTGCATCAAATTGGTCTGCATGGCTGTCGTCCCAGAAAGAAGCCTCTTCTAAATATGATGCACAAGAAAGCCTGCAAACCGTTTGCTGGAGACAAGCAGACTAAGGATATGGATTACTGGAACCATGTCCTGTGGTGTGATGAGACAAAGATAAAGTTATTTGGTTCAGATGGTGTCAAGCATGTGTGGCGGCAACCAGGTGAGGAGTACAAAGACAAGTGTCTCTTACAGTCAAGCATGGTGGTGGGAGTGTCATTGTCTGGGGCTGCATGAGTGCTGCCGGCACTGGAGAGCTACAGTTCCTTGAGGGAACCATGAATGCCAAAATGTACTGTGACATACTGAAGCAGAGCACGATCCCCTCCCTTTGGAGACTGGGCCGCAGGGCAGTATTCCAACATGATAACGACCCCAAACACACCAAGACGACCACTGCCTTGCTAAAGACGCTGAGGGTAAAGGTGATGGACTGGCCAAGCATGTCTCCAGACCTAAACCCTATTGAGCATCTGTGGGGCATCCTCAAACGGAAGGTGGAGGAGCGCAAGGTCTCTAACATCCACCAGTTCTGTGATGTCGTCATGGAGGAGTGGAAGAGGACTCCAGTGGCAACCTGTGAAGCTCTGGTGAACTCCATGCCCAAGAGGGTTAAGGCAGTGGTGGAAAATGATGGTGGCCACACAAAATATTGACACTCGGGGCCCAATTTGGACATTTTCACTTAGGGGTGTCCTCAATTTTGTTGCCAGGGGTTTAGACATTAATGGCTGTGTGTTGTGTTATTTTGAGGGGACAGCAAATTTACATTGTTATACAAGCTGTACACTCACTAATTTACATTGTAGCAAAGTGTCATTTCTTCAGTGTTGTCACATGAACAGATATAATCAAATCTTTAAAAAAATGTGAGGGGTGTACTCACTTTTGTGGGATACTGTAAATCTAAGCGATGCTGTAGATAAGCCAAAATTTTGCGATGTACCGCCATTTATTTCCCCAGCAAGAAATGTATAACCAAACATGGCCTACACATGGAGATTTAGTTATACAGACGAAAATCTGTTACAGGCTTTTGGTTGGGCCCAAGGTACTAAGTGATTAAAAATAAGCAAAATAATCCACTGTACAGTACATAGCATGCTGACGGATTATTCTGATCTGTCCTGCTAAAACATTAGCAAACTAGTCTAATGAAAATCAGCACTCACCCCAACTTGGCTAACATTTACCAACCTTACTGTAAAAATGCAGGCTTATCTAAATAGATTCCATTATCTATTTGGGGCTGACCCCAAATTACCAGTGGCTAAAGCCCTCAAAGTCTAGTTCAGGCAATGTCCCTGGTGCATTGAGAAGCATTGTAGCCTTCAGGTTCACTGCGGTTTCAAAGTATTTCCAATTTCACATTTTACTCAGTAATGGCACATTCAGATCTGTCTGGAAAAACATTTGTCTTAAAATGACTGTCGCTTGGTCCTTGCTTCCCCCACGTGTTTGACATTTCCCACGCTGAGATGTTGAGTTTCACAAGTTCTTGCTTTGTATAGAGAACTAAGCGGTCAGGGTAATAGCTGCACGGAGAAAAGCCTCTCCTATGACGTCTGTTCAATGTGATTCAGAACGGTTTCTGTAGCAGTCCTCATTTGTCACTCATTGGGTTAACACATTACTCTCTTGTTGAACTTCCCCCTTCTCTCTTTCCCTCTCTCTGCGAGCAGAATGTTCTGGCAGGCTGTTTTGAGGAACTTGGTTTCGCCAGACGGAGGGGTCTCGGGGACGGATATGGTATTGGGTTGTTCTGGCTGCTGGCTCGGACACCATCCCCACAGTCGCCTGATGTCACTCTGAAAACCCACGGATGGGTCGCTCCATACAGACTTCCCACTTTCTCCCAAAACACTACACTCTCTCTCTCTCTGGATCAGTCTGAAGCTTTATCTTTAGCTTTCTTACAGCCATATGAAGGGCCCATTCATGAGATCTAGCCAGAGATTGATGAGGACTGGCGACAGGGCTTGGCGAATGAAGTTCAAAAGGGACATGCAGTTTTAGCCTCCAGTTCACGTGACAGCTGTCGACCTCCACTCACGCAACCAAAAAATTAAATATTTTACACCTTCTTTGATTGTAAGGGAAAAGCAATGCCTCCTGCTGAGAATGTGTGTGTGTGTGTTTGTGTGTGTGTGTGTGTGTGTGTGTGTGTGTGTGTGTGGGGGGGGGTGTAAGTGTGCACATTTATCTTCTAAGGTGTGTACCAGTGCCTGTGAAGTCAAGAGCATGTCTCAGTACTGTAAAACTAGCTCCTCCACCCTTTGTCTTCTTCATGCGATGAAGACGCTTAGAACCCTTCCATCCTGTCTTTACGTGGCGTTTTTGTGCTCTTTCCCAGACTTCCCATCCCGCTTTCTGTCTTTAAAGGATGGGGGGGGGCATGTGAGAGCTCATGGGAAAGAGAAAGCCAAGAAGAGAAGGAGGGAGAGAGAGGAAGAAAACGAGAGGGACTATTCTCCTTAGACGGCAGGCAGACCTTCTGAAAGGGGATGTTTGATTTCCTTTGAAATCGCCTGCCCACTGCCATGTTGTGATCTTTAAGCATTCTCCGCGGAGGGGTCGTCAAAGCAGGCCCCTCACCGTGCTGGGGCTCCCTGAGCGCTACCTGTCCGCCTGTCTGGGACTGTCTGTCCGCCTGTCTGGGACTGTCTGTCCGCCTGTCTCTCTGAGACTGTCTGTCCGCCTGTCTCTCTGAGACTGTCTGTCCGCCTGTCTCCCTGAGACTGTCTGTCCGCCTGTCTCCCTGAGACTGTCTGTCCACCTGTCTCCCTGAGACTGTCTGTCCGCCTGTCACTCTGGGATTGTCTTTCCGCCTGTCTCCCTGAGACTGTCTGTCCGCCTGTCTCTCTGGGACTGTCTGTCCGCCTGTCTCTCTGAGACTGTCTGTCCACCTGTCTCTCTGAGACTGTCTGTCCACCTGTCTCCCTGAGACTGTCTGTCCACCTGTCACTCTGAGACTGTCTGTCCACCTGTCTCTCTGGGATTGTCTGTCTGTATATTTGTGTGTACATGTAAGCTTGTGTATGCCTGGGTGAAGTTGGCCTTGTGTTGCGCGTGCTTGTGTGCGTGTACTCACCCGATCTCTAGATCTCTGGATCTTCTCGCGGTCAGTGTGCAGGTTAGCCAGAATCTCTTGGCCCACTTGTTCTAAAAGACAGAGTGGGGGAATAGGATGGGTTAGCATGGGCAAGTCATGTCTGGGAGGCACCCAACTTCACTTGGGCTCTTAACTGAACATTCACTGACAGAAGTTCAAGCTGAGTGCCTTACTTAAGGACATGACAGCACTAAGCCCCGAGCCTGAACCAATGACTTGAGTCCATGCTCCACCGCTGAAGCCAAACAGCCAAGTCCAAAATTACGCAGCATAGACTCTGGAGTGTGTGTTTGTGTGTGTGTGAGTGAGTGAGTGAGTGTGTGTGTGTGTTAGTATTCATTAGCCAGGAAACAGTTAGCTCTGCTGCCTTGGGCCTGGTGTCCTTCTTGGAGCTACCGAACAAACACTAGACAGACACTAAACTGTTCAACAGAGGCTTCAGCGGAGAGAAACTGAGCCTGGTTGGACTTCAGCCAGTCTCTGCAGAGTTCAGGTCCACCATTAACCTGGTTACATTAGAGAACATTGGGCCAAACCCACGTCTTACCTGGTTTAGCTAAAGTGAGAACGGATCAACTAAGCTGCAGACCGAACTATCAACTTCACCACTACAAGAAATGAATCCCCATTCAAAGCCACATTCATTGAAATATGAATACAATAGAACCATGGTTGAATCAACACTTGCAAAGGGTGACGTGCAGTGATTTTAAATCGAGGTGAAGATGTTGATATGAATTACTTTAATGACTTAATTGAATCTTCAACTGACGAATGGTCTTTGGTAAAGCACTGATCGAGGATGTGTTCAGGTGAATAGACAAGACGTTCAAGGCTTCACCAATTCTCACCGGCTCTTATATCACTTTCATTCCGGCGTTCACACAAACATCCCAGGCTGCAATCTACTCCCTGCTACTGGAGTCCAATCAGCAGATGCAATATTCATTAAAACCACTCACTTTTAAATGCCCGTCTGTCGTGGTTGTAAACACATTAACTCACACATATAAAACACGGGTGACAAGGCGTCTGACAAGCTTGTCAGTGGTCACTGTCATTTCCCAGTCCCTTGGGTTAGGCACAGAGAGAAAAAATAAATAACAACAGACCGAACAAACAAAGCCCCAGAAAAGATCCCACGGCGGCCGCCAACAGCAGAGACACTGCATTAGAGTTAAACCAGGGAGAGAGGAGGGAAAAAAAGACAAGTTAGGAATATTTGTGCGGATCAAAGACATGCTTTCAAACTCACCGAACAATCTGGCGTAAACAACGCACTCCCGACTAGATTACACTATACAGGTGCGGCACTCAAAAGAGCCCACGTGCTGCGCTGCCTGTTTGGGGGAACGCCGGAAAAGTGGGATACATCTGGCAGTTAAACAAGAGGGGAAGGAGAGAGTGGGGGGGGTGGTGGTGTTCCATGAGTGACGCTTCTACTCCCTTTCCTCTCTCTTCCGTTCTCCACAATGGGCGCACAAAGTGTCTCATTCTACCTTCATTAATTTCTAATCAGGGACGAGACAGATTGAAGGATACACAGATTAAACAGTGCAGTCAGACAGTCACATGTGACAAATAGGGCAGATTAAAAGACTGAATGTAGGTATTAATAACCATAATAACAAAAGCCCCTCCCCCCGGTTCCATCCAGAAGAACAAGGGAGAAACGGGAACAGAGGTGCCGTAGGAAATCTTCTGTAAAGACAACTAAGCATCTCGATCTGTCTCTGTCCAGGACGGGGCTTAAAACAAATGAAGGGGACAAGTACTACACAAGTTAAGTCGCACTGTCTTTGGGTTGGGGAAGGAGCGTTACTGGAAAAGGACACACTCCGACTGAGAAGATGGATGAGACCGCGGCAGAGGAATAGAGCCCAATGACTTCCTGTTGTAAAGACACAGTTCAGGATCGAGTTCAGTTAACATTAAGTCCTTGCTTGTGTACATGACCCCCCGAATGTTATTATTCAATGACATTTACTGAACCATTTAAGCAAAAATAATGTTTCTAGTATACAGAATTTCCTGAAATAGCTAACATTTCTTGATTAGATTGCTAGGTGTTGGACAAAGATTGTTGCAGTATTTTACCAAGATGGTGAAGCTACATTTTTCTTTAAAAGTATCTTCTTTTATTAGATCACTTGACTGTCAGACAACAGAATGAATTAAATGTGTACTAAAATGGGCTCACAAAAACAACAGGAGGGGAGGAAAACCTAAGCCAGGTGCCTGTGCACCATTTATTGGCTAAGAATTGGCCATATGGAATCAGGTGCCCATACATTACACCGGCAGAGCTGCTGGGATGAGCAGTGTGCTTGTCTCAAGAAAAGCTGGCCGAACACTGGCTTCAGACGGGCGCGCTAGCTAGCTATGTGGTGAACCACTGCTGTACACCCAAACAGCTGTCCGTGAACGGCTACAACTAAGAGCTTCCGCTCAACATCATCGAGTCGGCCGGGCTAGATTAGCATCACAGCCACCGCCGAGCGCTTGACAGAGTGCCATAATAACGTATGTGACCGCTAACAGAGCCGCTAATCCTTCACAGACAACCGCTACTGGTTAAGTGAATAGCCACCACGCTGACAACGGTGTATACAGCATCGCCCCTGAATAAGGAGGTTGTGAATGAATGTCATTGCTGTGCTGGTGCGCTGTAAAGTCCAGAGCAGTATGATTAGGAGTCCCCAGAGGCGACGGACTGTAGAACACATTACGGAGTCTGATTTCAGCCGCCAGGGCCTGGTCTACAAACCCAAAGATAAACACCTCCCTTACTGGCCGTGTGACCACAAATGCATATCTCCGTTAATGCTGTACATAATACATCCGCATACCCGCATCTATCAACTAACCACATTCACTTTCAGAGCGCCGAGGCGTTGCCAGATCTGCTCCTTGGAAAGGGGAGTTCTCGTTGAGAGCCGTACGGGCTAAATGTTGAGTTTGGCTTTCGAAAAACCAACAAATCTACTGTGGAGGAGGATGAAAGATGTTTTTTTTTCTAGTAACAGTCTCTTTCCCTGATGGCATTGCTCTCTGTAAACAGGAAGAAAGGAAAGATTCCCCCAAATCTGTCTCGATGTAGACTGTATTTAAGCTACTATCACTAAACAAATACACCACACAAATACAGTTCAGTGCTACAGTATGTCTGACGATACAAATCATCACTAATAAAAGCTTTAATTGAAACGGCTGTATAATATAAGCAGACAAGAGTATCCAACTGTCTATGATTTTGACTAGACAGATAATTTGCAGGCTCCTGTTCCGGACGAGTTTGTTAAACTACAGATGACACTGTTAACACCTGGGGTGTCAGAGCTCATGACGGCAGCAATATTTATACTGATTCACATCTAGGTTACTGTGCATTAGCTACCGTCACACAGCTAGCATAGAAAGATATGACTGCCACAAACAGGGAGAATTGTAAAATAGAGATGGAATTAGAGAGAATGAACAGAACGAACACAAGAAACAAAGAATATTACAGGGCATTGTTAATATCAGCCACTGTTTATGAAGTGATGAGATATACCCACAACGGTTTCCATTTCTAATTCAGAACAAAATAAACTTCATCTAAGCGCAATGCTCTCCCCAAATAACCCCTGGTTGGCCAAAATACCAGAACGGTAGAAAAATAATTATTTTCTTCTGACTTGTTGCTCGTTATCATATAAAATATTCCTCTCCCGTTTAAGCGGCTATTAAGAATTTAAATGACCCTGGCGCTACGGCCTTGCTCAGACTCACTGCTAAAGATCCACATCCCCAAAGGTCCATTTAACAAGCGCATTACATTATAACCAAATCACCGATGGAGAACAGGAATGTATATATATATTAACTCATCTTCTCTATAGAAGATGAACGGAAGAGATCTTTAGGGGGGTTAGAAATAGACTCGCTAGATCAAACCCTATGGTTTCTCGACCGAGCTTAATGCAATCAGACACTTACAAAGATCTAATAGAGCAGTATCCAAACGCGTCTGTGGATGGCCTCGTGTTGGTGGCGACTGGGTGAGACACTGGGTCTCACCACATCCTCACACGGTTGTCCACTTCACACATCCGTGGATCAGTATGATATAGAAAGGCCAGTGTAGGCCAGTACAGGGAACTGAAGCCCAAGGTAGCCCAATAGAGGGAATTACCCTGAGGTTAGAAGTTTACTGCCCATCCAGCCCATCCCAAGACAACCCAACCACAGACACTGTTCCACCTCAGGTAAATATAATTGGACATCATCAATTTTACAGGAGCAGTCTAAGAGCAGTTCCACCGTGAGATGTCTAGGGCCCCTTTCTCTTTCACTCTTTACTCTGCTCTCCTCCCGCACTCCTCCCTCTAAGCTGAAAGGGTACAAGCCCTGACCCCAGGCGCTAACACTGAGGATCAGCACAGCTCTGTTTCCTTAGCTGGTTGAAACCACTTTTTGAAGGTTACCTCACATACTTCTATCCTGACACAATCCACACCACACAGACAAATGACTGAAAACCACCCAAGGGAGTGGTGAGGGTAGGTCGACGCTCACAGACACAGACACAGACACAGACACAGACACAGACACAGACACACACACACACACACACACACACACACACACACACACACACACACACACACACACACACACACACACACACACACACACACACACACACACACACACACACACACA
>JACXGI010002740.1:19957-39898 GCA_016801175.1 Esox masquinongy | reverse complement strand
GTCTGGTCCTGGTTACAATGACTGACCTAACTCGCCATGGAAAGAAAGTGAGAACCGGGTCATCGGGGTCACGTAGCGTCTAGTGAGGCTACAGTGTTATGACAACTAACAATAACAGGAAGATATATGGTCACTCTGTTGCAAGTGAATGAGTTAGGGTGGCCAGTCATTAAGGACCAGCAGAAGAGTGTCTGGCCAACAAACATCTCCAGTGTGACCGTTGCTGTGTACTCAGACTTTACAGCCGTTGAGGAGCTTTGACCAGTTCATCTGAGGGGCTTTTCTATTCTGCCCGGGTCTGAACAGATGTGAGCGGATGAGGGTGTGTGCCCAGAAGGCAGGCAGTGCATCGACCAGCCTTGCTGGGAGCCTTTTGCTGCACGCGGATGAGGCTGTGAGCGGGCGGTGTGGTGGGCAAGTGAGTCAGGGTGCATTTCTGGGGCCTTTCTTCACTCCGTTGGGCTGTGTTTTATTCATTGCCTGCGCCCTGACCTCGCAGAGCTCCTGTTCTGACAAATCACTTCTGATTAAGACAGATCTCTATTAGTCAGCCACTCAACTTAGCCTATTCATCATTCTCTCTATTCCTTCTCCTCCCCTCCCTCGCGCGCCTGTCCGTCAGACCGGAGCAGGACGCAAAGGAAATGTTCCACCGCCGTTTTAAATGGCTGATTACGGACAATTGGCGGACGGTGAGATGTAAGACAGCCTTATGGGTGATAAGACGCAGGTTTAATGGGTATAAATGACCAGGCCGCCGAGGAGGACCAGCTGGTAATAGAGCCATTTGTTTCAGGCAGAACAGGGGTGGGAGGAAAAATGAAGGCTGTTTTTCTCCAATTGAACTCCCCTGCCTGCCTCCCTCGTCGCCCCCAGTTCAAACACTCCCGTGGCCATATTGACTTTTAACAGCGAGGTCCCTCTCACTCACAGAGAATGATAATAGATGAGGCTCGGAAGTGGGGGGGTCGGGGGGGGGGGGGTGGTTGTTGTACATTTGTGAAATTACCGAGACAAGAACACAGAGGCGCCGCTGTAGATACGGCCACAGACACTCAGGCCCCAGTCACGCACCAGCGTACAGCAACCCAGAAACCACTAGTACACAGTAAGGGTTTTAATGACACTGATCCTACTGGAAGCAAAACATAGAAAATCATAAACTGTACTCGTTAACTTAAAACAGAACAAAAAAAGCCCAATAGCTGTAAAGTCCTATAGTTTAAATCCAGCAACAACTCTGCCGAAATTCAGCCGAACCACCCCACTGGGTAGCCCAAGTTCCGGGAAAAAGGGGGGAGGTTTTTCGGCAGCAAATTGCCTGGACTTAATCAACCAAGTCTTACTGAACCATCCAAATGAAAACTAATGGACTCCAGGCCATGCTGTGATTGCCTGAACACACAGACATAACAGGGAAACAGCGCCTTTCAGGTCTTCAATTAAAAAAAGGGAATTTACACAGAAGGCTGGTCAGCCCATACGTCTACAGCATCCACGCAGGTCAATTCTACGGATCAAATAGACTTGACTGATTCATTCCATTTCCATTGCTGCTCCCGGGAATTCTCAGTACGTGGTGTGAAATCTCGTGGTCAGAAAGTATGTAAAATGTAGTGAGGAATTAAAAGCAAATATGATGAAATGAGTACATTGTGTGAACATTATTCATAAAGCGCTGGTATCAGGTCTAACAGAACACACGGGCAGCATCAGTAATACGAGAACAGACAACCACAGAAGACTCGTTCCAATCGATGTCGCCGGTGTGAAAATGACAAAACAACAGCCAAGGAAATAAAAAGTGCCTTTAAACACTTTACAGCGTAAATGCATCCAGTAAGCCCGGAGGAGGCAGAAGAGCGTATCACAGTACTGACACGGCCCAACCATCTCACCACTGACGCGTAGAAAGAAGGGAGTGGACGGTAAGACGGAGAGAGCGAACACAACGGGGAGGAAACGAATCCATCGGAAACAAGGGCATGAAACCCCCCCAAGTTGGCAGCTGCAATGGGAGGTGCGCCCCCCCCCCAAAAAAAAAAAAAAACTATTCTCAATTCCCTTTAATCACACGTAGCATCCCGTTTACCCTCCCTCAGCGGCCGGCACCGCGGACCAAAGAAGTTTTTCAGTGTTGCAAAACGGAGTCTGGGAAAATACGGGAAGTGATGAAGAAACCTGACGTTCCGTCATTTCCATCTCAACAGTTTACGAGCATTAATAATCACATTACTCTTGATTAAAGGCTTTTACGTCTCTAATCAGGAAGTTGACAGGCAGATCAAAGCGCCTAGCATTTTTTTTTTTTGCCTTTTAATTATCTGTACAACACCACACCTTGGATTGCTCTTCCCTGCCTATCTCCTCAAACTCCAGGCGAAAGAAGATCTAACACTTCTTAACAGTTCATTATCCAATAAGAAGTGGGGAAAAAAAACGATCATGCACTCCACACACACACACACCGTTTCCAAGAGCTTTAAAGCAATCTTCACAATTAGCAGACTTGGGGAGGCCTGTGTTCTCTCTTTATTAGCACGTCCCAAATTGAAACACTTTAATTATGTTTGTCAAAATGGACGCGGCCTCACCCTCATTTGCATGTTTTGACAGGGCCTGTTGTGATTTAAGCCCCCCACCCACAACCAAGTGGAGCACAGGGAGTATTTAGCACATTTCAACACCTACTGATTACACAGTTTTCCCCTTACAACAAATGAAATAACGTATTAATTTGGGCTTTGTTTCAGATCCTTTTCCCCTCCCCAATAGTCTAACAGTCAGAGGAAAAGTGAAGTGAAGTATGCAACAACTACTCCTATGTAGCTATCCTGATGGTTGGCAGTTAACTGTTTCTGTTCAACTTGATAACAGTCTTCCTCTCCGACTCAATTTTGCGGCAGACCCTTCCTGAAGTGATTTAGATAACATCAGATGCTCTTATAAGAACTGGTGTATTACCCATTGAGGCAAGAGCCCATTCTGCCAATCTTCTGAATGACCTCAAGGTTCCTCATTCTATTTATACAAGTAATGCCAAGATTCGCCCTGACTCACAATCCAGTTAATCAAACGAAAGGCAATTGACTCAAAATGTTCAACTTCCCCCCATTAACAGCATGCTAAATAAATGCTGCACCCGTCAATGATATGTAAAACATGCATGCTCGGAAAACAAACATACAATCTACAGGGACATGGGACTGTCTGAGCTAATTTAGCTAAGGAGAAAAAGGAGGGCGTGAAAAGCAAAACTTCAAACATCAGCCCGTATGGAAAGCACAAGACGCGTGGAAACGCTGACAGAAGCTGACAGTTAGCAACACTTAAGGATTCTTTTCTCAAAACTTTGAATTCATTAATACACATGAGCGGAGTGTGATCCCACAATGCAGGAAGTGGGGTTTTTGTCGGACGCAGTTAATAGTCTGAATCAGCTGCAGAATCAAGCTTGCATCTAAAAATTTTTGGATTTGTTATCTAAAAAAAAGATAGCTATATGGACAGACAGACAGATAGAGACTCATTTGCCCATTTCCCATTTTACCCAGCAGAGTGACGGCTGTCTTAATGCTTAAACAGTCATTACACAGTCATGAATGAACAACTTATCAATCATCACCAACTAAATAACATGATGTGCACCCTTGTCAGTGGCCTACAGAAACCCCTTTCATCTACGCATGGTAATAACTACCTAATCTTTCAAAAGAAATGATCACCATTGACCGTAGCTGGCGTGAGGTCATCATTTGCATTTTGCACCCTAATTTAAGGTGACCAAAATTGTTCCTTATGGGAAGCAAGAGCAAAGCTTATCAGAACTGTATCTCTGCGGCCGCTCACAATAGCAAGTTTGTCTCTCGCTTTTGAGGTAATCACAACATACTTCCCTATTTAGTGAAAGCCAAATAACACGGCTATTATGGGGGGATGTGAGGCATAGAAGGGCCTCACAAAAGAGACGCGTCATGTGACTCATTTAACAATGAACACGGCTGTGGGGATGAAGGCTGGTTGTCAACAGCCAAGTGTGAAAACACAACACGGCCGTGCCAACCAAGGCACCGCAAAGGACAGAACGTACAGTGGTGTGAGTTTCCAGTTCACATTGTTTTGGCCTGAAACGACAAATCACCATCTTGGGAAAACAGTAAGGAATTTAAATCCTTAGTGTTACTTTTCATCCACTAGGGCCTACCATGTCAACAACAACAAACCTGACCTTTTGCTGATACAGCAGGCGTGAACATGGTTTCACACAGCATTTTGTGATGACTTTTATTCACCCCTGACTTACGGCCAACTTCGTAACGTCCAATTTGCAGTTACAGCCTTTCCTGGTTGCAACAACTCCACAGGCAGAGCGGGAGAGTGAAAGAGCGAGACGTCTGTCCTCCGATGCACATCTCGCCCAAGCCACTGCGCGTCTCATCACACACGGCTAGCTCAACCAGGAAGTTTCTTGCCGGCACACAGAAGCTCAGGGGGACCACATTTCCCAGCCAACAAACAAGACTGACCCCACAAGCACCCAACCCACTGCACCACTATGAGTCGCTGAAGTGCAACAAGGCGGCCCCATCCAGCATGAACCCAGAGATGAGCTCTGTCTGTATACCACGATCAGGACTGGAAAATGTATACTGCAAGACAGTGACTTAGACCACTGCACAACTTCAGTGACTTAGACCACTGCACAACTCCGGAGGAAATGGTGAAAACATCTGTGATCATTCAGATTCTGAAGTGCATCAAAGGATCTCTTATTTTAAATGCGGAATGTGTGAAGTGACAGATTCAGAATAATCCAACAGGCCTACGACCATCACAAAGGGTCAAGGAAATGCATCTGGGTCTACGACTGCCCACTGCAGCGGAAAACGTCAATGCATGATATGACTTATGAAAGGATTGCCGTCTGCCAATACAGCAGCACTATACTGTTCTCTGAACTCTGCTCGTCTCCCTGCATCCAGATGTACTACGACGCTGAATCTGGGCGCATTAACCGTAACTCCATGAGTAGCACGCACTCACTGCTCGTATCCTGTTATCTTACGCTTACCACGCATTTCATTTCATTCGGTGTAAACTTTTTGTAGTTTGTGTATTCTGTAGTTATATGATGTCTACCACAAGCAGCACAATTACATCAGGCAAAATTCTGAGTATGTCCAATTTCGCTTAGTGACTAAAGCGAATTTGGAAATTCTCCACAGTGAATATCACTAGCTGAGACAAAACTCTGTTCCAGAGAATCAACTAAAAAACCTAGCTAACTAACTTCCCCAACCATCTTCCCCGCTAATTAATAATATCCAACTTCTTACGACATGGCAGAGCTAATTTAATCTAACTTCTGAGGGCCTCTGCACCATCAAATCAATTATTCATATAGGACATGATATTAAAACTCCATAGTCAACTCGGTGTCTGTCCTTTCTTACAATCCCCTGCATGTTGTAGCTCTTTTGTCTTAGACTCTTTTTGTCGGCGAGTCCTTGCTTTTAATCTATAACCGAGCGGTGCACATTGTCTCGGGCGCCGTCTAACAAAGTCATTTCCTTTGTGTTTTTTGAAGTTAGTCGGTGGCGGGCAGACAGAGACGGGAGGGGTAGAAGGGGAGAGAGCGTTTGCCGCGGCACCTGGAGGGTTCGTGCAGGGCCGGCTCCACCAAAGGCGAAGAGGCCCGGCGTCGGTAATAACACAACCCCAATACCTTTATTTTTCTTCATGAATAAAACATGGAGTCGGGCCGAGCCCACCTTGCCTTAATGTTGTCAAGATGGGGCGGGCGCCCGGGAGGTGGGATGACTTCCATTTTACACACAGCGGCCCCCGTCAGCTGGCCTGGCAGTGCTGTTTCTTCTCCGTGCGGGATGGTGGAATGCAACGCCGGAATGACTGACAGACACAGCAGAGGAGATAGGGCCGAGGCGCTGCGACGGCACACACCCCCCTTTCCAACTTGAGACACGGGTAACGAACACAGAAAACAGCCCGACATGCAGATTACACATGTACGTAGTAATAACACGATCACACATGTACGTAGTAATAACACGATTACACATGTACGTAGTAATAACACGATCACACATGTACGTAGTAATAACACGATTACACATGTACGTAGTAATAACGCAATTACACATGTACGTAGTAATAACGCGATTACACATGTACGTAGTAATAACGCGATTACACATGTACGTAGTAATAACGCGATTACACATGTACGTAGTAATAACGCGATTACACATGTACGTAGTAATAACGCGATTACACATGTACGTAGTAATAACGCGATTACACATGTACATAGTAATAACACGATTACACATGTACATAGTAATAACATGATTACACATGTACGTAGTAATAACTTGATTACACATGTACGTAGTAATAACTTGATTACACATGTACATAGTAATAACATGATTACACATGTACGTAGCAGAAACATGGCTGTTAGGTAGGAGCAGTACATGTTGCCACCAGTCGATCTACCTATAAATCAACAAAGCAAATTGGCTCATAGCTCTCTGTCAGGTCAACAGATAAATCCAAACTTCACATGATTGAGTATCCAAGTACAAATTACACCTAATGCATGAGTGCACAAATTAAAGTAACAAGCAATTATTATTTCAGTGAAGAATAATAGACTGTCGCAAGCTTCTTGGGAAACGGCCACAGCGTCTGGAAACATGAAATTGACTTTCAACGACGCCCTCCCCACGGCTCGACGTGAGAACACCGACACAGACAAGTGGGTGAGAACGCCTGTATGGCGGGTGAGGACAGAGGGGCTGCTGTTAGCCACACTACGCTGGACAGCGTGACGGCAGCCTCTGAAACACGGTTAGACCGCAGAGGCCAAAGCCTGGCTAACCACAATGCCGGAGCGACAGCACCCGTCTTTGAGCCTATAACCACACAGGGGCAAGACGCCAAAGGACACTATTTAATACACATCTGAGGCCAAGACTGTGGTATTTAGATAAAAATAAAGGTTTCAGAATTTAAAGGAGGTTGGGTAAATTGTCTGTCTTGCCACAGAGGTTTGACATTTTCAAAAAGACAATGATTGTCCAGACAGTGGCTCTATATCAAGACATTAAAAATGCTGACTCTGCAAGGTCGCACCCTTTTCTCAGTTTGACGTGGTCATGACATACGGCTGATATACCCCCCCCCACCCCCACGCAAATCTCAGATGCCAATGGGATGATGTTGACAAAATTCGGGTCTTATTGAGATCTAGCTTTTACAGAATTACATTACAAATGTTCAAAGTTCAATTAAAATGTGTACCCTTTCAACAGAACCCCTTTAGTAATTTTCTCTAGCACTCGCCTACGTCAGTTCACCTTGGACACGCATGGTGTTGTGTGGCCAGGGGAACGGACAAATTCAAGTCCACAATTGCAAGGTTCTCAGTGCTCTTCACATGTCACTCATTTCAGTGGTTCCTGCCAACACGTGTACATTAGCTCACTCCCTGGTCACCCCTGGTAGGATTGTGCAGCAGCACACTTTTCATCACGTTGGCAGATTGATTAGCCTTAAGGGTGTCCTTGACACATCAACACAAGGCGCGAGTGTTAAACACCATATAATCCCTATGAGTGGCGACACGACAAAAGTGAGCGAGAGAAAGACAGTGGCTACCTGAAGCACCGGCGGGGCCTAGGGGATTAAACACAGCCAGCATCTCCCCGGCTAGTCAGCCACGACGGAGGGATACAGCGCACTTACACGCTAAGCATTAGCATGGGTGGCGGCAGGGGTGGACGTCGGTGGAGTGTCGCCATCTGATCGTAATTGAGGCTGACGCGTGACAGCCCCCCGTACGTAGCCCGGCGCTGGCCCCGTCCTGGGGCACGCTGACAGGGGGCACGAAGAGGGTGGCGCAAGGTCCCGGCCTGGCACAGCCATGGCACAGCACCCCCGGGGGCACCCAACCCTCCCCAACCTGCCCGACCCCCCCACTTCACCCCTGTCAGCAGGCGTCAGCAGGGCTAACGAGGGGGCAGACAAGGCTGCTTAAGAATTCCGCCACATCCGCCGGCAAGGCAGGTTCTTTTTTTTTTACCGCCTGTGTGTTACTTGTGCACTCGGAGACCTTTTGGGGGCTCTGGCTGCGTGTCTGAAGGCTCACTGGAACCTGGCAGGTATAATGACGGCTGTGATGACGGCCCCGAGACAGATAGGCTTCATCCTTCCAGAACAGGAGCAAAGACTAGGACGAAGGATTCCACCGATTCAGGGATGTTTCGTTCGAAGGGAATGAGGTGGAGTCTCTCCAGCAGGGCTTGATATTGTAAATGAAACTTTAGTTCCACAACAGCAGAACTGGGAGACTCCCGGGTCCCCAGGTCCTAATATATAATTCAAAGAGCTGGATGTTATTATCAGTTTTTATTAGGCAAAGTTAACTCATTCTCCCATAAGGCCAAGGGAACGGGAATATCTAAAACTTAAGTGGGGACCAGCTCATCTCATTGGCTGCTTGTCTTCCACCCTGGACAACAGACTGCAGTAGCATTTATTCCCATTTCAGACAACACCAAAGATGCTTGCTACATCTTTTTTCTTCTTTTTCCTCACCAAACTTCCAGGGCATGAATTAGCCGGGATTTCTGAGATCAGGGGCTGTTTTTTAGTCCATAAAAAATGGATTAAATGAAGTGGAAATGTTGGCTAATGAGCTCCCTGGGCTACAGAGCAGCGGGGACAGAGTGGAGATGAGGGAGTCAAGGAAGAAGACGGGGGCTTTGAGGAAGACGGCCCGTGGTCGCGCCAGCAGTGTGCCAGCTTAGTTGGCGCGAGCCATACTCATGGTACCTGGGCACAAGCCTAGTCAGCGTGCATTGTGGTCCATGCCAAGAAGGGCACTGCCCCAAGCTTATGGTCGAACTGTAAACCTACACCGGAGTGTTTCCACCCAGCCGTTCGTCTGCCAGTGCCAAGCAAGCCAAGGTTTCTTTACTTGAGGGAAAAAGGGAGACTCAGTGATTACTCCCAAAAGTCCAACTCACAACACAATGGGGCATAGTTGCTTTTTTTGATCAGTCAGTTTACATTGCACTGTGCGTATGCTGTTAGGTTTACAATGAATAGAGTTGCCTATTTAAAAATCACCTACTCTACGACAGATAACTGTAGACAAGGCACAACAAAAAGGAAATGGAGTAGAATACCTGTCTTACCATCAACCATGTGTAGCTCATTGTGAAAATAAGTAAATAAAATCAAGAGCTGGTAATGAATTTCGGGAGAATACAGCACGCCCCCTATTTACCGGAGATCATTCACTCCGGTTGTATCACCGCACGGTAGAGCAACGCCACATCCGGTGACCACGTTCTTCTTCAGAAAGCGGTGAGGTCAGCCCACAGGACCACGCTTGGGGTCAGGAGGAAGGCACGCCACCTGACCCCAAGGGCATTTTCTCCTCACACAAGCCATGGGCTGTTTGCACTGATAACTAATGTTTTAGGAGCAAACAAAGTGTTCTATTTGGAATATAGTGTTTTTATAAATCTTCACCCAGGCCATTGGGCTGTATAACTTCCTGACTGCCCTCCAACCAGCCCCTTTACACCCCCCTTGGTCACTACTCACTGGTTGTTACCGGAGTTTTGTACTCAGGCAGAGTGCTACTCGGACTGATGTATACACAGACTCCCATTTGTATTTTCTGAGGACGTTTAATATTCATGCATTTGTAATTTGTATCCGTATGGACATTGTCTTCTTTCATGGTACATGGTAGAATTCTTTTATTTAGCAGACTGCATTATTTAGGAGCTGAGAAATAAGCGATTTGCTACGCCAGCGAGAACATCTGGTGTATCAGCTACGATGTGCACGCCACTGATAAAACCTTGAAGAAATGCAAGCAGCAACACTGACATTGTCTCCAAGCTGTCTTAAGTGACAAGATATCCTTTAATGCGGTACATTAGACCGTGGAGATGTTGCAGTACACAAGGACTGAACCAGTCCATTTCTGTCTACGATGACAACGGAGGCTGTGTGGTGGTGTGAGGAAGACCAATGTCCTCTCCTGGTCATGTCGGCTGGTGTCTCCGCATGTCAGTTAACGTACCGTACTCACCCGATCCATCTCAATGCAACAGCCTTTTTTACTCAAAACAGTGTTTACATAGACACAGTGTTACCTGTTCAAAGTAAAGCCCTTCTAACCCAGAGAGTAATTTTTTGTGAGCCAAAAACAAATGATGTTTCAGAATTACGTTCTGTTTGTGGATCGTTTAGGGAAGCAACTGATGTCCCTACTGATCATCAGGGAGAAGGGAATCATCTGTAGGATTTAAACACACAACAACGATCGAGATAAGATGGTACTAACAGCAGCCCCACTACTCTGCATGTGGTTTAGTCTAGCGCCTTAATCACATTACTGAACCCCTGGGTGAAGGCCGTCATAACAACCAGCTCATCTCCTGAAGCCAGGTGTGGGCCAAAACCCCCCAGCCAACGCCCGCACCTGCTTTCATCTGAAACCGTCCCCCCCTCCATGTCTACCGCTGTCACTGTCGACAACGCCTGTGTTCAAGGCCCTCGCGACGGACAGACAGCCGTGACGAGGCTTGAGCACCGATGACAACGCGGAGCGCGCAGACAGCGGGCCTTTTCACCCAGGGAATGTCAACAACTGTCCACAGGTTGGTGGGAGGAGAAGGGGTGTGATAGTGGAGGGAGGGAGAAGGAGGGGAGGAGGAGGTGGAGGCTTTCAGTGACAGGTAGTGGCCTTGGAGCCGAGCCAAAAACAGAGAAAGAAAAAGGGGGCGAAGGGGGAGGTTGGTCGGCACATTCTTCAGCTACTTTTCTTGTCAGCTTTTAGCACCTGTCAGAGCCTCTCTCCCTCTTCTCTGGGGTGGACCTGCTGTCATTACAAATAGCCCAGATTAAAATGCAATTGGGGCCCAGGGCCAGCCACAATCACACAGGACATGGGTCTCCTACTCTGACCAGAGCAGGCAGGGACCAGGCCAGGGTCCCAGGTCCACAGAGTAAGGCAGGGTAGGACAGATGTGTGAACAGCCATGAGTTTTCATTTTTTTTTCCCACATGCCATTTCCTTCCATCTGTTCAATTCTTAGGCCCCAAGAACCCTCCTGGTGTCAGTAAAACTTTCCCCAGTTGGAAAGCCATCGAGCTGAAAGAAATGGAACCCTATTGGTCCAGTCAGGTAACCTAAGACGAATCTTGAACAAAATGAAGACTCATTTCATTTTGCCAACAGATCTACTGTAAATGGGAAGCCATATGCAAAGAGCAATGCAAACATGTGTGGGATCAATCTGGTGCCAGAGTGAATCTTCTATCCTGACAATGAAAAATGACCCCTCTCCCCAAGACACTGTATATGTGACAGCCATCAGCAACACACTGACAGGCAGGCACAGCCTGGTGTAGGGCATCATTAATGTCTGACACACACGCACGCACACACGCAGGCGCGCACACACGCGCACACAGGAAGGTCCTAGGTTATGACTGTGTGCAGGTATGAGCCTATGTTAAAGAGTACGTGTGACTTTGAGTCAGAAGTGCGAATTGGTCATTGCCAAAAGGTAATTTCACCTTTCCAGATCCAAAAAGAAATTAGGCAGCGTTAGCAGTGACAGAATGTCTGCTCTAAACAGAGCATGAAGCTGCTTGCTGTATAGACACTTTAACCCATGAATACCTTCTTAAAAGGTGGTACACAGACACACAGACAGACACACAGACACACAGACACAGAGACACAGAGACACAGAGACACACAGACCAAAATATAACAGCCAGATATGTCATGAAAAGAGATGAAGAGAATTGGACAGAGCACGGCTTAGTTACAGACTAGCTAAATATAACCTGGCGGAGTATCGCACGGAAACAAAATAGGATGCCAGTGGACGCAGACAACATTATGTTTTGAGATAATCCAAAATGTACCTGACAAAGAGGTGGTGTGCTATATGGCCAGTAAACCAGTGTTGGTCTGTTGCCTGAAAACAGTCATGGTAAACTGGACATTACATCAAACAACAGAGGCTTCTTTTTCTTTCCCGAATGGTTACCAACGTTAGTAGAACAATCTTTTTTTTTTTAAATGTTTAAACAAAATTTTGATTGTTCTACAGTACTTACATGGGTAACCATTCATGAAAGCAATAAGATGCCTTTGTTGGCATACAGTCTGATATACCACGGCTTTCAGCCAATCAGCATTCAGATCTCAAAGCAGCCGGTTTATAAAGTGTGATAACAGGTCATACAGAGATAAGATCATCTCATTTCAGCATCAAATTAATGTCCATTCATTCCTGCAGTAGCATCTTAACCATGGGGGACACAAGCACACACACCTCCTCGGATTTCAGCTGATTGTTATTTTATATTGTTTCTAGATGTAAAATTATTACTGAACGTAATTTTCTAGCCCATGTTTTATCATAATTGTTTTAAAATGTTCTGTCAGCGGTATTTGGCACACAGGTCACAGTGGACCAGGGGAAGACAGTCAGCCCCCCCGACCGACGTCTCTGTAGGGGGACAGTTTGGAGTCACATACAGGGATTGATTCTGCTAAAGTGGTGAGAGGGACTGGCGGAAGGCATGCCCGTTATGAATTGATCAAGCTACGCAGCCCATTTCTTGATGCCTTGGGCATTACACCCCAGTTCTCATATGCACCCAAAACAAGCCCAAACAACGTTAATGACTGAGAAACTTAAATACAGATGCACAAAACACTTAGGAACGCATTACTTCGGTTCATTATTTACTATCCCTAATTGAGCATTGAAAATAATTTTCAAGTTATTTTTCAATTATTCTCAGTTATTTAATTTAGTCTGAGCAGAGGCAACTCTCAAGGAAAGAATGCAGTTTATGAAAAATGTGCTTGACAACAGGTCTATTATCTTTCATGAAAATAACATTTCACCCACAGAGGTATGACAAATTCATTGACTAAAAAAAATTACCAAGTTGCATTCCAAAGGGAACTTCTTTTGTCCCAAAAATATAATTCAAGAAAGGACTAGATGTGAACACATACTTTCTACATATATATATATATAAGAAGTACCATGTCAGACGCACGTCGCTATACGTCATCTCAAACAAATCATGGTCCGGTATGTCCCTCCATTGACCATTGTGCTTTTCTCATCAGAGATTGTGTGACAGAGAGAGGGAAACACTGACCTCCTTAAACCGTTCTGCATTTACCATTACACTGGAGGGTGTGACAGACAGAGAGGGCCAGAGGGAGAACCAGCAGAGGAAGAACCGGTGAGGGCGGGGGCTGGGGGGGGTGCCAGAGAAAACGGTGGGCGGGGTGAGAGGGGGCAGCCGGGTTAGTGTTGCGTTGCTACAGTTACCGTTACCTGGGTTTCTGGGAAATCAAAACCAACACCAGAGACGTTCTACAGGGGCAAGACACCATGCCAGAAATGACACAGACTCAGCCAGTGATGTTGAGAACTAAGACAACCATAGAGTCAGAGGTTTTCCTTCATCATCTTCATCAAAGTGTCGAATCCATACGTGTTCCTTGTCTGCAAAAACATCTCCTGGATTTTGTTCTTTACTTGCTTCTGTATAGTATTTGCTCCTCAACATCACAGAGCCGTCATCCGGGATAATTACTCAAAAGAGTTTTCCGATTCAGAAAGGTGAGCAAGGTCCTGATAAAAGGGGGCTGCATCACGTATTAGCGTCTCACCTTGTCTTCATAGCCGAGTCAACCTACTGGTCAGGCCTAAGCCACAGGCCTTGGCGACATCTAAAGGTGGGGGCGTATACTACACCTCCGGAAACCCACAACCCCCCCCATAATAACAAAAAAAAAAACAAGCCAACTCCTACCTAATTAAAATAAGAAAAAGCTCCCCGGCCCCTCACGCGATTCCTCCTGTATGTCATCATACCCTCCTGCTTCGGCTGTAGAATGTGTAATGTACGGCGTTCGCCCACCACATTCCAAAATATGGACATATTCCAAAACAATGAGCCGTTGTGTACAAGGGCAGGAGTGGCGAGTCGGGAGAGGCCCCCGGTAGTGACCTCTGCACCTCATCTCCAGGGTATAAATAAACATGTGTGTGCGCGCGTGGGCACGTGCGTGTGCGCTGGTGGATCCTAATCAGAGAGAAAGGGAATCAAATATATTCCTGGCCATTAATATTTCAGCGCTGTACTGTATACGATGTGAGAGACACATGAATGATTAATTTAGACATCACCTCTGTCACAAGCCCTTACCCAGCCAGGCCCGTGATCCACCTTTGAGAATACCAAACAAAAGACGCCTTCTGCTTTTTTGGTCTGGGGTTTGGTGTTAATGCCTGGTTTTGGGAGGTGGTGTGTGTGTGTGTGTGTGTGTGTGTGTGCGAACCAAAACCTTTTCCAGTAGGTGCCTACAGGGCCTATTGTGAAGTTCCTCTGTGAACACAGTGATCCCCATACAGTTGTATTCCACACAACGCTCGTCATTATCAGTTTAATTTGGCAAGTTCCAATTCCAATGCCAAATCACACCTCCACATCAGCCACCTCTGCCAATCAGGATAAGAGCATCCGCTAAATAATTAAATATCAATACAAATAGCATCAGTCTCCATCTGCGGCGAGCACTGACACCAACACGCTGCAAACACATTGACAGGCCTCCTTTAATATGGTTTGGTTCATTTCATGTCACCCGGTAATCCGCTCACCCACTGAAGGATATGGGGGCTTCAATAACGCCTTTACAAGAGACATGTTCACCATCCGTGTTTCTGATTGTGTTTGGCTTTATATGCCACTTGTCTGACAAGCCCAGATCACAGCTAGATGAGATCACCATCATGCCCCTCCCACCTCAAGGGCCTAAGGCGGGGGGGATGAGTGTGTATGTTTGTTTGGTTGTGTGTGTGTGTGTGTGTGTGTGTGTGTGACAGGGAGTTTGTACCTGTCTTTCTGTCTGTCTGTCTGTGTGTGTGTGTGTGTCATGCGCGTGTTTGTCTGTCTGCATGCACGCTCTTGTCTGTGTGTGTCTGTGTGTGTCTGTGCTGTACCTGTCGAGAGCTGCTGTTCCACAGGGAGAGAAGGGGTGACAGTGATATGATGTGTTGGCCTCGGGTGGTTTTGGTGTGGTTGTCATTTTGTTGTTTGTTTGGTTTCCTTCTCCAGCCCCACATTATTCAAATAACACCCAATATTAATAAATAATGCTCTCAAACAAGGGGATTGATGAGTTGTGATGGGGAGGCATCAGTCTCCCCCCCCATCTCTCAGTATTTGGACAAACGGTGAGATTTGACAGACAGTTCTCTCTGGGGAGTTTGAGCCAATCAGCAGGAAGAACATTGGACAAGGACAGAGGTGTTTCAAGGAGCCATTTCACAGTGTGTGTTCCAAAAGCTTCTATTCTCATAGTACATCATGTCAATGATTCAGTGGTGAATGTGACTGATTGAGAAGAATACCATCTAATAGAATGAACTATAAGTAAACTGGAGAAGTAAACAAAATCCAATACTTATTGTGAACACTGCCAGTCAGAGATTCAAAACATTTCAAGAATAGTATAGCAGGTCAGTGTACTGAAATACACATAAAAAACACATCACATCAGTTGAAATTAACACCAGAAAATTATATACAACAAAACGGGGGGGGAGGGGAGGGGGGGTATTTACATAATTGATGGAACCTGAAAAGGTCATCGAACGCTCATCTCAAACCTCCTAGCTCCCCCCACAAATGAGTGGGTCTTAAAAGGAGGGAACAGGAAGTGTTTCTCCACAGTACCTAAAGCCAATCTGGATCAATACGACGCATACTCCAACTACAGAAACCTTTGCCAGAGGTCAGCTTCCTCTCTCTGTCTATTCTAACAGGCGGAGGAGGAAGAGCAGAGGGAAGAACAAGGGAGAGAAAAGAGGAAGAAGAGTAAGAGAAAGAAAAAAGGAGAGGAAAATAAGAAGACACGTTTTTTTGTTTGGCTTTTTTTGCCAGTGTATCTAATAGGTTTTGACAGAGCGCCGTGGGGCCAGAGGAGAAGGGGTTGGGGGTTGAGTCGATAGCGGGGCGGTGTGCAGCGGCTAGGCTAGGCCAAACCCCTGGCACTTGCATTGGGGCCTGACCAGTGATCATTAGAAAGTCAATGAGTCCTCCAGCGCTCCGAGCTACACTGGCTTTCCCAGGGAACAGAGAAGGGCCTGGCGCTGGCTCGTAGCGCCTAGCCAACACACTGCTACTGACTCCACTACCAGTGTGTCTGACCGGCTTCACAGACGCATGCAGAATCACCAATACACATGCCAACTGAAGTTGATAGACAAGCACAGTACACACAGATAAATGCGCGCACGCGCACGCACATGCGCACGCGCACGCACACGCGCACGCACACGCACACGCACACGTTGTTCAAGCAAATGTAACGTAGTACTTACAACGTCACAGGTCAAATAATATAATTTGAGGCCTGTTTATGGTCACACAAATCTACATTACACTGAGGAATGGCACAAGTCACTGAAAGCTTCTGGCATAGAAAAACCCCATACAGGACCGAGGACAGTCACAGACGAAAGCCCTCTAACACCGGTGTCACGCCACACAGCCTGGACATGCGTGTTTGGCGTATCGATGGTACGCCATGACAGCTGGTGGCAAAGAGGAGACGACTTTAATGCCATGTCTCTTCTACATTATTGAGCATGTCCCATCTCCCGGTCCACGCAGCAGACAGAGGGTCTCCCGGGGACGACGCAGCGGCTGGTCCCAGGTCAGTTAAGCACCCCGAGCCTCGGCTAGACCGCATGCATTTTTAACCGCCTCCAACTGACCCCTTCACACCCTCCACTGACATTAAGCTGAGAGTTATCCTGGTGGTAACACGGACTGTTCGAGACGACACGGTGATTGGGCCTAATTAGAGCAAGGCAACAAAACGAAACAAATCCCCTGAAAGGCACATCAAAATGCACTCGGATGAGGGCGATGAGAAAAGACGGTTTTGATTATCCCGGCGTCTCGTCGCCCTACAGAGATCCATCACCAGGCTGTCTGGTGCTGAGGCCCCTTGGATCTGTTGGTTGAGGAGAAGCTTCAGAGATGTTGAGTGTGTGGAGGTTTCACAGCTTACCGAGCTCGGGGCTAGTGTGGGTCTACACCAGCATCCAGGGTTAATGGGCTGGGTAAGTGCCAGTAAGAATCACACCAACCAGTTCACAGAGTCAGGAGAGAGGAGGAGAGTGACAATTAATAAGACTATATGTGTGTGTGTGTGTGTGTGTGTGTGTGTGAGTGAGTGTTTACAACTAAAGCTGGATCTACAGAGCCTCTCATTTAAGCACATTTCATTTTGATCTGAGCTAACAGGATGTTTGTTAATGATGCAGGGGTTAAAGGGTGATGGACACGTTGGATGTCATTTATGCTAAGACACATCCTTTGTTGTATTACCGTCTCTGTTTTTGTGGGGTTTTAAGGCTGCTCCTCATCATCTGTGCCTTTCTATGAGCCAATCGGTGTGAATGGGGAGAGGAAAGCTGGACTATATGAATCAGATGGGTTTCATACAGCCCTTATTACATGAGCAGTTCTGTTGAACATATCAAGGACTTTACAGCGTCTGTTGTTACATTTAAGTGCCCGAAGTACGTGTCTAGGCTTTCTAGGCAGTACTGATTTCATTTCTTTTAATAATTCAAAATTATAAGTAAACACCCTTTGTCCCATAAAAAGGGACAAAGCAAGATGACCAAAGATCTACTTCACCCTACACCAATGGAAAGAGTCTGAGTGGTCAGTGAGATCCAGCAGATAGAAGGGACCCCAGGGTGCAGTCCAATGCCCCCTGCTGGTCTCTGGCTGTACTGCAGCACAGTGGGGACTGCAAGGGCTTTAGGCAAGGCTAGTCACCTCAACACGGACAGCAACACACATGTACTGCACCCCACATTACTCTGAGGGCCTTGGAAAGCATGCACGTATGTGTTGGCCTGGTCGGGAACTCCGTTCCTAAGGCTGTGTGGTTCATGCCCAGAGGGCGGTGGTAGAAAGTGAAAGGGTACAGGCAGAAAGACAGGGAGATAAAAAAGAGGGAAAGGGAGCGAGAAGGAGAAATGAAACAAAACGGGAGAGGGGAGGGGTGTTGTGGGCGGAGCAGGCGGCGTTGAGGCTAACAGGGGATTCACATTCACTCAGGCTCCACTGATGCACCGCCAGGCCTTTTGAAGGGATTATTAACACGTTTTGATTACTCTGGTCCAGTTGTCACAGAAAATATAACCTCCATCAGACTATGAAACGGACAGCCTTTTTCTTCTCACTCGCCGTCACAGCCCCCTCGCTCACACCCCCGCACAGCCCCTCCGCTACAGCCCGCCCGACTCAAAGCAAGCCACTAATTATGGTTTCAGACATCTTGGAGAATGGACTAATACACTATTAGGCTGATAGAGAAATTAGTCAGCCCCTGGTGGCCTCTGGATGAGGGGGGGAAAAAACAGTTATTTCCCTTAATAACCAAATGGAGTGTCACTTCAACTGAACTTTTTAAAACACGTGGGCTACTTGTGGGCTTTCCAGAAAGTTTTCAGCAAAAGGTAACCCGTATCGTTCACAGAAATGGAGAGATATACCAAGGTTTCTTTCCTTATCCTTATCAACGATGCTGCACAGGAAACCGCCCACCCCATGCGCAAACATGTTGATGACACGCATCTGCTCAAAACCAGGAAACCGCGGCAACGGTCATCATGATGACAAGATCCTCAATGAGAGGACATGTCGAGATGCATGTCACGAGATGGTAGCGGATCTGCCTGACATCTGCTAAATCTCCCTCAGAACTCTCAGTTGGCCGACAGGTTCCCCCCAGAACCAGACAGCAGATTACTGGATGAGCAACGTACTCAAACTGAACACTCCCATGATGCCACTATCAGAACACTAACCTTGCATATCTCACTGAAGTGATCAATGCAGACAACATGGTGGAAGGGGTTTCAGGGGATTGGTCATGTGTGTTGGGTCAGTAAATGAAAGGGTTCTAATCCCTCGACCAAGCCAACACACATATACATACATATATAGGTAAATACACACATATACATACATATATATACATATATATACACACACATATATACATACACATACACATATATACATACACACATACACATACATACAGTGCCTTGCGAAAGTATTCGGCCCCCTTGAACTTTTCGACCTTTTGCCACATTTCAGGCTTCAAACATAAAGATATAAAACTGTAATTTTTTGTGAAGAATCAACAACAAGTGGGACGCAATCATGAAGTGGAACGAAATTTATTGGATATTTCAAACTTTTTTAACAAATAAAAAATTGAAAAAATTGGGCGTGCAAAATTATTCAGCCCCCTTAAGTTAATACTTTGTAGCGCCACCTTTTGCTGCGATTACAGCTGTAAGTCGCTTGGGGTATGTCTCTATCAGTTTTGCACATCGAGAGACTGAAATTTTTGCCCATTCCTCCTTTGCAAAACAGCTCAAGCTCAGTGAGGTTGGATGGAGAGCGTTTGTGAACAGCAGTTTTCAGTTCTTTCCACAGATTCTCGATTGGATTCAGGTCTGGACTTTGACTTGGCCATTCTAACACCTGGATATGTTTATTTGTGAACCATTCCACTGTAGATTTTGCTTTATGTTTTGGATCATTGCCTTGTTGGAAGACAAATCTCCGTCCTAGTCTCAGGTCTTTTGCAGACTCCATCAGGTTTTCTTCCAGAATGGTCCTGTATTTGGCTCCATCCATCTTCCCATCAATTTTAACCATCTTCCCTGTCCCTGCTGAAGAAAAGCAGGCCCAAACCATGATGCTGCCACCACCATGTTTGACAGTGGGGATGGTGTGTTCAGG
>JACXGI010002740.1:6289-19857 GCA_016801175.1 Esox masquinongy | reverse complement strand
ATGGTTTCATCTGACCAGAGCACCTTCTTCCACATGTTTGGTGTGTCTCCCAGGTGGCTTGTGGCAAACTTTAAACAAGACTTTTTATGGATATCTTTAAGAAATGGCTTTCTTCTTCCCACTCTTCCATAAAGGCCAGATTTGTGCAGTATACGACTGATTGTTGTCCTATGGACAGAGTCTCCCACCTCAGCTGTAGATCTCTGCAGTTCATCCAGAGTGATCATGGGCCTCTTGGCTGCATCTCTGATCAGTCTTCACCTTGTATGAGCTGAAAGGCCGGGTCTTTGTAGATTTGCAGTGGTCTGATACTCCTTCCATTTCAATATTATCGCTTGCACAGTGCTCCTTGGGATGTTTAAAGCTAGGGAAATCTTTTTGTATCCAAATCCGGCTTTAAACTTCTCCACAACAGTATCTCGGACCTGCCTGGTGTGTTCCTTGTTCTTCATGATGCTCTCTGCGCTTTAAACGGACCTCTGAGACTATCACAGAGCAGCTGCATTTATACGGAGACTTGATTACACACAGGTGGATTCTATTTATCATCATTAGTCATTTAGGTCAACATTGGATCATTCAGAGATCCTCACTGAACTTCTGGAGAGAGTTTGCTGCACTGAAAGTAAAGGGGCTGAATAATTTTGCACGCCCAATTTTTCAGTGTTTTATTTGTTAAAAAAGTTTGAAATATCCAATAAATTTCATTCCACTTCATAATTGTGTCCCACTTGTTGTTGATTCTTCACAAAAAATTACAGTTTTATATCTTTATGTTTGAAGCCTGAAATGTGGCAAAAGGTCGAAAAGTTCAAGGGGGCCGAATACTTTCGCAAGGCACTGTATATACACACACACACACATACATATATATATATATATACACATAGATATATATATGGTATTCCCTGAGGGCAGTGGCTTCATGGCGATGGTATTCCCTTATGGTATTGTTCGGGAATGGTTTGAAGAACATGATGAAGAGTTTAAGGTGTTGCCCTGGTCTCCACATTTCCCAGATCTCAATCCGACTGAACATCTTTGGGATGCGCTGGACTAACAAGTCCGATCCAAGACGGCTCCACCTAAAACCTTGAAGGATCTGCTGCTAATGTCTTGGTGCCATATACCACAGGACACCTTCAGGGGTCTTGTAGAGTCCATGCCTCGGCGGGTCGGCGCTGATTTGGCGTCACGTGGAGGACCAACAGTATATTAGGCAGGCGGTCATAATGTTCTGGGTCATCAGTATATATAACAACAACTTTACAAAACAACTGCGATACCATTCCATAATCTACTGGGTGACTAACAATTAGCAGAAATGTGTCCCTTCCTCCTCCGCTGTACTGTACAGTTAGGATTACATTAGACGTCAAGGAAGTAGAGGAATCCAGTGCATCTTGTTCATCCTGTAATTGGTGTGTTACCCAGGATACTGGCGTTACCACTGGTTCTGACCCGCCCTGGCTTTAAAGCCCGGGAAGCAGTACTCGTCGATTGGGATCAATTAGGCGCTAGCACTGACGCCAACAGCAACTTTCAACCAGTCAGTCGAAAGCAAAGGGGCTAGCCATTTTTCTCTGTCCAGACAGGCAGCAGTGGGAAGGATCGATTAGCACGTTAGCATAGGCAGGCTTTCTCCAGGTGGTAAGCAGTGTCCGTAACCAAAAGAGCGCTAACACTATCAGGTCTGGCAACAGAGGTGGGTATCATTAAGTCAGAAAAAACAAATGTGTTGAAAACTTCTTAAGAAAGATTTTTTTGTGCAATGTTACTAACGGTTTGGTCTGTGTCTTACATAAGAAATGAAAAAGACAATGGAGAAACCAGTTCCATCATTCAATAACAGAATTGCAATTAGATGTCTTCCAGGAGACATCTAATCCTATCAAACATACCGGTAATATGTAAACTTATCAAGTGCGATAGCTCAGATAAACACATCTTAACACTCTCACAGTCAGCTTGATGTGTTTCCCTTTAACCCCAGCTGTGACAGAGCAACACAGTAAAACAAAGCACCTGACTTAGCATCTCGTTAGCACACCGCACTTCTGACTTGTTGGAGACGTATGCTGCTTGCGCGGCTTCTCACCCTGTCACATCAAGATAAAATACAAAGATGCCAACAGACAGCCAAACACACTATTCCTCAGGAAAAAAAAAAAACTCACACTCTTTTCAAGGAATTAAGTCTTACTTTATGAAAAACATCAACAAAAGGAAGCGGGAACCGCCACCAACTGTCAATAAGACATACTACACCACAGAGAAATTCACGCAACCTCAGTCCTAGTCAATCTGAATACATACAGTGGGCAGAGGAAGTCAAGAGACCATTAACCAGATATCTGTGTGTGTGAAATGTATATACATCAACACGCTAAGTATTGAGTGAGAGGCTGTTTGTGAAACATCCAAATGATCTGTGGACAGGGTAAAGTGGTGGACATCAAAGGGGTCCAGAGAGAGAGGTAAAAGTAGGCCAGGCCATGACCCTGGAGAGAAAGGGGGAGGTGGGGAAAGAGGAAGAGTAGAAATGGAGGGAGTGAGGGGGAGGCAGCGACAGAGGTGAATATGCCTGGAGAGAACAGTTAGGAAGGGGGGATAGATAGATGAGGGGTAGATGGAGGGATGGAGGGGTAGATGGAGGGAGGGAGAAGAAGGCAAGGTCAGTCCCAGGGCTGGGAACGAGCTCAGGTGTGAGTTCTGAAGAGGCACCTTCTGTTCGTCGCTCTGCAGCCCCAAGTGGACAGGAGACTAGGGAAGGACACAGGCCTCTTGTTTGGCCCAAATAAATCCTGGTACATGCACAACACTTTTGTCTATTAAAAAAAAAAACACACAGCCAGGCCCAAGGCTCATCCTCCCCTATACAAGACACTACAAGGAAAGGTCTTAGGCGAACTCTGAAATAATTACTAAGGTCCAGTGTTTACAGCGATGTTCCTGGAGATGCATTTAATTAAATAAAACACACAATAACTATCATAAACAAATGGAGTTGCAAAAAGGCAATGGATACTTTGGTGCAGCTTTTCTTAACTGGTGGGATGTGATTGAAAAAAACAACAACTATATATAATTATATGGTCATTTTTACAACTAACAACTTTCATTTTGAACACACAGGAGCGTGGTGGAGTGCTTTTCATTGCAATTATTTGAGGGCTACTGCCACACACAAAGGTCACAACGCTTTTTGTAGCTGGAGATATAGATGGGTCTCAAGCCGTGTTGGGGGTAATGCTTTACAACGTCACAGCAATCCATTACAGTAATAAGATTAGCGTGTGCAATAATTAGTAATGCAACGGAGCACTATTCAATTGTTTTTAATAATGTTACAGTTACTGATCAAATATTTTTCTTGTCACTCCAGTGCTTTCTTGCCTGTCCAGATTTAATATCTCCATAAACTTCTCTTTTGCTAACGCAGTCCCGTGTTTGTTGCACACTGTGTGTTTGGGTGGTGAATTGTCTGGACCCGAGTCAACTGAGCTGCATTATTCTCCCTCAACTGCTGCTGCGCACAGGACCCCTCAACCTTCTCCACATCTAAATGTTATACACTTTATTTATAAATTTATTATTGATTCAATTCATAGTTTTTTTGCCTTCAATATACACAGAATACCCCATAATTACAAAGCGAAAACACATTCTTGGAAACATTTGCCAATTCATAAAAAATATATGTCAAATAACGCATGTATATGGTATTCAGATTATTTTCCATGACACTCCAAATTGTCCTTTGATCATCCATAAGATGTCTCTAGAAGTTGGAGTCAATCTGTGGCAAATTCAACTGATTGGACAAGATTTGTAAAGGCACGCACATGTTCCCAGTGTCAGAGCAAAAGCTAAGCCATGAAGTCCAAATAACGCTGTAGACGTCAGAGATGGAATTGTGTTGAGGCATAGATCTGGGGAAGTTTATAAAAAACAATGCAAAACCATTGAAAGTTGCGTTCCATAATTGTGAAATGGAAAACGTTTGGAACCACTAAGACTGGTAGCCGAGCAAGAAAGGCCTTGGTCAGGGCGGTGACCAAGAACCCAATTGCTACTTCAACAGAGTTTCTCTGCAGAGATGGGAGAACCTGCCAGAAGGACAACCATCTCTGCATCACTCCAACAATCAGATCATTACGGTAGAGTGACATGCCGCCTGACTCAGAACCTGAGGTTCTACGGTCAGATCGAACAATTTTGAATACCAAGGGCTATGTCTGGCAAAAACAAGGTACACTCATCATCAGGCTAACAGCTAGGGTGAAGCATGGTGTTGTGGGAGCATCATGCTGTGGGGATGCTTCTCAGCAGCAGGGACTGGGAGACTCGCTAGGACTGAGGGATGGATAAACGGAGTAAAACACAGAGAGGTCCTGGGAGAAAACCTGATCCAGAGTGCACAGGACCTCAGACTGAGGGCGAAGATTAATCTCTCAGCATGACAAGGACGCACAGCACACAGCTAAGAAAACACTGGAGTGACTTCAGGACAAGTCAGTGTTGTTTTCAATAAACTGGTACAAAGGTCTAAAAACAGTTTTCACTGTATTTTGTGTAGATTGATGGCAATACAACAATATATTAGAAATCTATAACACAACATGTGAAGAAGGTGAAGGGGTCTGAATATTTTTCATTTATTTAAGCATAAAAAAAAGCCCATTGGGATACAGTGTTTTGCAAGAGACCAGTCCAATAACACATCAACAATCAATAAAACACACATAACGTAATGCTATAAAGTCCATACTACACAATAAGGGGTTGTGTGGGTGAAAAAAAAAAAAAAAAAAGTGTTGAGAGCCGCTGCTTTGATGTATATGATTGGGTATATGTTCAGAAACAAATCGTACACTCCGTGATTGCAACCATAATTGGTTTTGACAGTGAGTAAATCGTGGACGGTAAAAGCAGTACGAAGTGTTGCATTGGCTTGTGACAGGACACCTCCCAACAGGTTGCTCCGGCTCCTTTGATTTGTGTATTATGCTGACGTTACCGGTCGGTTTTAAACAAGTAAGCCATGGCGTATGGAAGAGGAAGAGGCTGCAGGACAGATATTTCCTGAGGTAGAGGCACACACATACAGCCTCCCCATTGACCAGGTGGATTCCGAGCAGACTTCTATGGTACAGGATGAAGTAACGAAAGGCAACAAAAGCGCATGTTTATAGTGGGTTTATAAAAAGGTTTGTGTAAGAAAAAACATTTTTACAGTGGGTTTATAAAAAGGTTTGCGTTAAAAAAAAAGGCCTACAGAGGACATTTGAACTGCAGCGGAACTTGGAGAAGCCTGATAAACATCAAAGTAAATGAGGCAATAGCATGGGTACCATGCAATTTCCTTTTAGAAAATGGATGGGAAAATGACCTGTGACTGACATGAAATCAGGACAATATCACAAGACAATATTATGAGAACAACCAACATGAAAAGCTAAAAGAGCCCACGTGTATTTACATGACGGATGCAAGTTCCTATATCTAAGCATGTTAAGTTAACTGAATGTATATAGTTCAAGGTATGATGGTGAAGGTGTTGTTGTCATGGCGTTTCACGGTGTCCGTGTGGAAATTACATGTGAAGGCATCCCCTGGAGAGGAGGGTGAAGCTGTCACTGAGACTGGGGAGCATGCATCCGTTCAAAACAACCCTGGAACAACACACAGCCTCTCCATGCGCTGAAGATCTTAATCATCATCATCACCTGTCCTTTTGTGTGTGTGTGGGTGTGGGTGTGTGCATGCATGAGTGATAAGTAAAAGAGCTTACAACTGCATCAAAGTAAAGGGTCTGGAATATAATTATTGTGAAAAAGACAGGCACACACTGAAACAAATCTCCCCCCACCCTATCTTCCACATTTGCATGAAGTCCATATGTCTGGACTCAGAAACACTAACAATTACAATACGCACTAAGTAAGGCAGTTACAAAGAACAATTTCCACTTTCCATATTCATTCATCTACATACCAAGCTGACTAAAAGGACACAAAATCTTACGAAAAGCATACAAAAATAAAGGTATATTTAATTTTAATGTGATAAATCCTGTTTACGACTGTATGTTTCTGTTGATCAGTGATCGTAAGATCCCTATATAATGCTGGCATATCGATAGATAAATATCTTAGAGGAAGACTCAACTCATTTTTTAGCTGTATTAACCTTTTCAACAGATCCTGAGGGTCGTGTTCTATATGTATTACATTTAAGGCACAAGGTGTGGTAGATGGCCAATATACAAACAATAAAAGAGCAGCTGTCAGGCACCACTCAATGCAGAGTAGATGCAGGCCTTAGTCGTGGTGTTTTGGCAGTACACAATAAACTCCAAGATGCCTCATTGCTATTATGAACCAGTTACCAAAGTAATTAGAAAAGTCAAATGTGCTATTTTGCTCTACATGTTCTCGTCTCACATACCGTGGCTTACAGCCAATCTGCATCAACGGTTCCAACCATGTAGTTTTACAAACACCTTGCTGTAACATTTGGTTCTTGGTGCTCTGACAAAGGAGTTTTGCACCAAAAAGTGCCCGTCAATTAATGTACGGAAAGGATCAAGCTGCTGTCCATAAAGAATCCTTATTTATACTTAGAGTTTAGATTCCACTGACCGAGCAACCCTTCAGCGGTCCAATTTAAAACAACTAAAACAGTTTGATCACCAGTACTTTTCAGCAAGCTCCTGAGTCTTGTGCTTGAAAAACCTTGCACTTTCAGAGCATTTAATTCATTAATTCCTATTAGAAATTCAGGTTCAATTCTATGATCCCTAACATAAGAGTCCAATCTAGCTCTACACAACGAAAACAAATTACAGGACAGACAGACATTTGTGATTTGACTGAAAACACTAGGGTTAAGAGCTCTTTGTGTTAAAATGAGTTTGATGAAATTATCTTAGACAAATTAAATATCCTCATAGATAGCTTCTCTACTCTTTCGCCAACTTTCAAAACATCACAAATAAACAATGATTAGATAACGCAATAGGTTTGCAATGCACCTTGACCTTTAGGCCAACCCAAAACACACGTTAGCGTTTAGTAAGTTACATACCTGAACGTGCTTGCAATCTTTCCCCCCTCCATGTTCAACACTTTAGGAGATAATAAAACATGGCTTTCATAGTGGCACCATGCGGTCAACAAAAATGTTCTTGTACAGGTGTCTTACATTATGGGGAACGTGTTCACCAAGTTTTAGAAAGATCTGAATATCTATGCCGGATTCACAGGCATCAGTGTTAGACCACACCCACATGAAAATACATTGTCCAGTAGTGGACAGGGTTTTTTCCTGTTGTAGTCTGGAAAGGTTGTGCTGTTAGAACATCATCATTTGGGTTATTAAAGGAAATTAAAGATAGTGGAAAATACACAATCAGCAGACTTTGAGTTCTAGAGGCAAATTTGCTCCTTGTGTGGAGACAGAGCTACGTACCAAATGTTAGAATTCTGCGTCATGGGGGTGAACTGTGTTAGTTTTCAAATATGTACCTGCATGTCGCTTGATACAACGCTAAGATGTGGCCAACTAGCATGCCTATGCATGGGATGGTGTAGACCAGCGCCAGTTACAGTTCAGTTTAGATTCAAATGCGCCAACACTAACATATACAGCAGGTACGCTACTGAAACCCTAGTAACGTAAGTCAACCCGTGCCTGCCGAAAGAAGCCTTTCAATAGCAAATTCAAATGAAGCCCAATCCCCCCAGGGCTATCAACGACAGGGGAGGTCAAGGAAATTAGTTGTCACATAATTTTTTCATCACTTAGTTAACTTAAACATTCACTGGCATTGTCTTATATGCATACGATTTTGGTAAGACTGAGGTCAAGGGTAACACCTTCAATTTCTCCCAGCAGAAAACATATAGGTTCTCTGCCTGTCTGAAAAGTTACAGCCAACTCTCACTATCTGTCAGTCTTTGGGTAATTGTTTATTTTTAGGGATGAAAGAAGTGCTTTTTCCCACAAGTTGTATTTTTCATCATTAATATCCAACCACTTTAGCACTATTTTTATCACTACACATGTTGGTTACACATTCATATGAAGGACATTTTGATACCCGCTCCTTAGCCACATGAGGTTCTGCAACTGCTGGGGACAATTGTAACGAGCGTCAAAATGACCCAATGTGCCAAGCAGCCAAACGAGGAAAAGACGCAATTAAACTTTTAACATTGCGGTCCTGTAGAGTGCCAAAGAAGTTGTGAACAGATTAATTATGTACGCCACAAGGCTGTTTTGGTGTTTTAAAAACCAGAGCTACATCTGATCCCTGCTCCAGTTACAACTGCCCCTGGCACACGGTGGGTCTCTGGAGAGAGACGGCTACTTACGAAACTGTTCGATGAACATAGTTAAGACATCGGTGCAACGTCCTACGAAACGCATGGGGAGGCTTCAGAAATGTAACACGTAGCGCAAAGTGTCGTTGCTGTCTTTCCACTAGCAACAGAGAAAACAACTCCTACCCGAAGTTTCACCCCCACCTGTCCAAACGTGATTTGCTGTGAGTTTTGTTTGTCTGAAGAGAACACTCCCCAAGAATAATGCTTTTCTCCATTTCAGAGCGGGCAAGAAAAGCTAGCTTATGTGGGCTGCAATTAACAACCCATTTTGACAATAATTGACTAATTAATCGAGTATCGCACTTTACCGATTAATCAGATAAAGTATTCTGAGAATTAAATACCAGTGTTTAATTTACTATATTAAATTTGAGTTTTTCATCTTGTACAATGGTCTCTTTACAACAACATGATAGCAGTAATAAAACAAAGCAAAAGATAAAGGGTTGTATGAAGTGCATATAGCAACAGATATTTAAAAATGCTGTTTTACTCTTAAGTTTAAAAGGTACTCTTCTCAACTGTTTTCTTTCTTATACATTTTTATCAAAACAATGTAAAACAACATGCTAAAATACCAGACAACATCTCTATAATTGAATAAGTGAGGTCAACTGAAAATGCATTTTGCTCTTAGTTTCTATGACCCACATGTCATGATCCATCACATCAGTAATATGGGGAGAGCTTAGTTAGCCGGCTTGACTGTAAACCAACTCTTCACGCAGAAGTATCCCATCAGTTTCTTTTGGTCCTATTGCAAACGTTACATTAATGCATACCTAAACAATGCATTCAATGAAAAACATGTTTCATTTCAACATGTAAAATACAGCATGACACTGTACTAACACGGGGAGTTCTATGAAAAGCAGACACTTGTTTTAGACCAGGTTATGATGAGCACCAGTCTCCTCCATCTTTCAATAGATTTATTTGTTTTCTGCGTCTCACGTAGAACCAACAAATCAATAATGAAATTCGATGCCAGCTATCCTTTATTATTGACGGGGGGAATGTGACATCTGTACTTTCACAATTTAAATCAACTTTGTGACCTTATGTACTGAAACACATGGTATAAATGATTAAGAGACAGATGTAAGATTCTTACATCACAAAATAACTGGTATTGTCCATGTGGTCTGAGAAAAAAGATAAAATACCCTAATCTCTTCTAATTGTGTTACAATAACGCTACAAAAGAATGGATTTAGCACAACACTATTACGAGACATTGTTTGCAGGTCAATAAAACAAAACAAATAAATGTATCTTCTAGACGAGAAAAATGCGTCCACAGTTCTCAGACACAGATAATGACTCCCAAAGCTGTATCACAGGTGGCCAGTAAACAACCTTCTTCAACTGCCATTGCACAACACATGCCTGAACGTTAGGGCTGTACAGAATCTCCTGAGGAGATTTTAAAAGATTTCAACCACATGCCAATAATGCCCATCAACAGCACCTATTGGATCAAAACAGGACATCTAGTCTTGGTTGAGAATAAAGGCACATCCTGAAGTCTTCGAATGGGAAAAGGCATTGGAATACAGTTTCACAGGCCTGCACAGCTCACCTGGTTTAGGGGGACTTACAAACGTGAGTAAACACCGTCGTTCATTCAGCAGGGAGAATACAGGAATTTATCTTACGGCAAGCCGAAAGCAAACAAACATATACTAAATGTACAGAAGGCCCGACAACCTAACAGACAAAACAAAAGTCAGTGATAAATAAATAAGCAGTTGTTGTGAGTTGCCTCTTGTCTCTTTTCAGGAACTCTTTTCGGTCCAAATACTTTAACAGTGTGTGTGTGTGTGTGTGTGTGTGTGTGTGTGGAGGCCCCTCAGTCACCTTCTGGAGAGGGAGTACAACCCACAACCCTGGCTTACAATAGCTCCTATGGTGGCTCAAGGGCGCGGCCTATCTGCCGTACAGCAGAATGCACAAGGAAAACATCTCACGCAGAGCCAGCCATTCATCCACTCGTAGACGAGCCAGGTTCATTACTATGGGAGTCAAACTGTTTGTACTGCCAAGGTTATGTTCTTTAACGGGAGGAAGGAAAGGACAGACTGAAGTTCTGCAACTTTAAATTCATATCAGACGAGTGCCAACGGAGATTTGCATAAAAAGGGAAAGTCATATTTGGATTGAGACCAATTTAGTCCCTGTATTCTGTAGGACAATCTTTTTCACACATCTATATCCCTCAAAGGCAACTGTATGTCATTCAAATTCCCATACGACAAAGAACTGAGCGTTCGAACTAAGCATCCAGTTTGTGGGTGTTTTTATCAACACTACAGCGGGTCAGGTGCCATTCTCCTGTTTATCATATAGTATGTGAGCCAGCCACGTACAGCCATATTGACAATATCATCCATTTCCATTACGAGAGTTTTGGCAGCGTCGCAACAAAAACAAAACAACATCTCACTATTCAGAACAAAATGTGAGTCCATTCTCCAGCACTCTCCGCGCCCATCCTGCCGTCCCTATCTCGGCGAAACACACCGCGGCGGCGATGGTGGCGGCTGTCTGCACCCAAACGTCAACCCCCCCACCCCCACACCCCCCGCCGCCCGCCCGCCCGCCCCCACACCCCCCCGGACTAAAGCCTCGCCGTCCCACTGACTGGCAGATGGAGCGACCGGCTGACATCCTGGGCCCGGCCGTTTCATGTTCCCCGGGCGTCCAATACGACCGGGCGCCCTGTCCGTGAGCGCGGGCGGCCCGAGGAGGAAGCTCTTTTGTGGGCCGAGGGGGGAAGTGCGGGGACCCGCACCTCTGCGCGACCAGGAAGAGCAGAGCAAACAGAAGGGACAGACGGACAAGCCTAATAATGTGTATCTTAAGATCAATGTGTGGAAAGTATATCTGTGTGCGCGCGCGCGCCAGGGTAAGGCTGAAGAGGGGCTAATAAGATTGTTTAACCCTGGTCTCTGCTCCTCCAACCAGCCAGTTCCATGACTACATACTAGACCGGCCATCACATATAAACACGTCTAATCTAAAAGGTTGTGGGTGAAGGTTGTGGGTTCCTTGCAACAGGGCAACATGACATCGAATTGGCCTATTTTAGAAATAGTCTGCACTTAAAATAATGAAAGGTGTGAATATGCTGATCACATCTCTCTGTCCCCTTTCCCCAAAAAGCAGGCACACGGGTTTTTTCACCAGGTTTCAATGGCATCAATCTACTGTCTGTCATCAACGTGTCATTGTCATCACAGGACTAATATTTCTGATCCGGGTCCCGGGTGACGAGGTGGCACACTTCTCTCTCTCTGCCTCTCCTTTACTTCATTTCCCTTCTTTTTCCCCTTCTCTTTTTAATATTTCAGAGCCTCAGATGTAGCAGCTCTTTAAAGCGCCCATGGGGGCCCTGAGTCCTCGCTTTTGTCTCCCATTTCCTTCTGAAACAGTTTCTTTTAACGCAATCCCGCTCATCCCAGTTGTTTTGCGATCCCTCTCTCTTTCTTGCTCTCTTCCTCTCCCTCCCTCCCTCTCTCTCTGTGTGTGTGTGTCACTCCGAGGTCAGCGCAGCACTTTCTGCTATCTTTACAGTGGTTGTAACCTCAAAATAGCAGAAAACATACCGCTTTGTGGTTTGAAAAAACGATTTCTACCATTTAAAAGGTGCTTTTCTGATACTTTGAGACAAGGCTATATTATAAAGAGTTATTAGTATGAAAACAACTGCACTCAGGTGCCTTATGCATCATTTCCATCAATGCACCATTTAATGACTTAATAATTGACTGAATTAGGACTACGATTTGAGAAATAAAATGAACCACTTCGCACGGCTACAGCAGGGGCAACTAAACTATTCAAATGTAACACCGAAATGTTTGCAGTTCTTTTAAACATTGATCGAAATGTGTATTCAAACATTGGTGCGTTATGCAACAGTGTTCAGATGCATTCCTGTTTACATTGTTTAAGACATTTAAATCCAATGGATGATCTGTTGACCCTACGTGGGCGTTATCCGGCTATTGGCAGTGTTGCCTTCTGGGCTAAAAGGGGGGAACCATTTTTACTGCAACGCCGCCCTAAGAAGAAAACAATCAGGAAAGTGTTTTCTTCCATGGTAAGCTTTACAGACTAATCATCACTTTAAGACTGTGTTGATAAAAAAAAAAATCTCTTTGTTGAAGCTAATCATTCTACTAAAGGTCTAATTACTGTAGATCCACCAGTTTCCCGTTAACACCATTGGTCCACGTTAGCATCCACTACGCAGACTAAATTGGCTGCTAACACGATGCCGTGCTAGCTGTAATAACGGAAAAATCGGACGCTGGAAGTATTTCCTTCGATCCTGAAATCTGGATAGACCATCTATGGCCACTGGACAATTGCAAACATTTCACTAGTTTCATTCTAATATGGCTGCCATCAACGAGTCCACTTAACTTGAACTAACATGGCAAGTTGGATTCTTGTGAAAAACACCTGCGGACCGAATGACTGACCAACCGAAAAGCAAACATCGGTGAACCCCACACACACTCGAGTTTGTTGGCTGAGCTCTTGCATTGAGGGGTCCGTATGCTGGCTCGCCATTGTATCAAGTCGGGGCCTTTGTCTGGTCAAGCTTAAACCAGCGATTGCACCTTAGCTACCACAGTTCAAGCGTAAACACTTTTTGTGTGCCACAATATACACGGTTGCCAGTGGACCCCTAAATCCTTGGAACAGCTGAGTCCTAGGGTGTCAAAGATAATGCCGATTTATTGCAATGTGAGGCTCTCCCCCCCCCCTCCCCCCTCCCTCAAACCGATTAAAATTAAGCCGTAAACATGTGAGGATGGAATTAGCACATTTAGCGAGTCTCCTCTTCCCACATCGCATTTTCGCTCTGGAGCGGCTGATCCCCGCAGCCAAACGCGGGTGCAATTTTAATGACTTGCGTCGTTTTTGAAGTCCACATGAAAAAAGCGGTGCTCGCCGTTTGTGGCAGCGCTAGATACGGCGAGGCCACGGCCGGACGTGATTGGGGGGGGAGGGGGGAGGCGTGCGGCAGACTCGGACTTGGGCTCTTCGATAGGATCGGTGTCATTTTCCTCTCCACGATAAGACGCCTCGCTGACAAGGCCCGATTAGGAGAGAAAAAAATCATTATTACGACGCCTTTCATCCGCCGAGGGGGGGGGGGGGGGG
>JACXGI010002739.1:0-70043 GCA_016801175.1 Esox masquinongy | reverse complement strand
CCTCTGGCTCTGCCTCTGTTTCCAATGTTGGCATCCATTGCTCCATTGAAGAGCTCACCTGTTGCCCTTTTATGCTAAAGCTCTGATTGCTAATTGGAAAACTGTGTGACGGGTGTTTGCCCTTGTGATGAGTCAGTGTGCATATTTGAATGGCAGTGTGTTCCTTGTGAAAACAGGATATTTTCTGCATGAAACTTGTACCAAAAGCAGAGAATTGTGTGTAGTGTTTTGAAAAAAGTGTGTTTTAGAACTGCAATTTGAGTGTAAAGCAGGAATTGTGCTTGTAGTTTAGCAGAATTGGTTCAGGGGGTTGGTGAATGAGTTACATGTTGTGGTCATTGTGTCTCAAGTACCAGAATTTGTGTGTAAACAATTGAGAAAAACTGTAAAAAGGTAATTTTTGGATCAATAGGAAACACATGCACATGCACGATACACATCCAAAGCAGCAACAACACACTGGTCAGCTGTATTCAAAACACTGCTGTACTTTGTACCTTTCTTATTTTCTTATACAGGCCTCTGTGAAAAATTGTTCAAGTGCAGTAAATCTACTCACAGTTCAAGCAACACAAAATTAGATTATTTGTTGCTATTGCAGATGTTTACCACAACAATAACACACAAAGAAAAGTAGAATTACAGTACGGTCGTTTTAGGGATCACGCCTTCTATTAGGGTCTGGCCACATCTCCTCATCCACATGACAAGCGATGTCCTCCCTGGCCAGGCAACAGGGAAAATATCGTCTTGCGTGTCATATCCAACCATGGTGTCTCTGCATACCTCGTCCATTGCTTGCAGAAAAGGCAGGAGGATGTGATTGGTGGTCATATACTTTCCAACGCGAAGCCGAAAAGAATTCCTCAATCGGATTGAGAAAAGGGGAATAAGGGGGCAGGTATAAAACTGTGAAATTATTGTGGTTGGTGAACCAGTTCCTGACCAGAGCAGCCCGGTGGAAACTAACAAATGATGACAACAAACCTGGGCTGCTCTGGTCTGTCCTGTGTAACTGCAGGATGTAAGGCATCCAAAAAGGTTAGTATGACTGATTGGTGTTACAGTTACAGTTTAAATGTTGTAATATGTGTGTGTGGGTGTTGCCAATTTCAAGTGTGTTTTGCTTATTGAATGGAAGTGTTTTCCCAATGACTGCAAGGGGTTTCAATATTGAACGAAGTGTGTAATGTGCAAAACTGTGTGTAGTGTTTTGCACAATGTGTGTTGCAGAATTGATTACCAAGTGCAAAGCTGAAAATGCGTTTATACCATTGGTCCCAGTGTGTAAAGCAAGCTTGCAAAAGGTAGGGTTTTCATGCTTTGGTCTGAGCGTTCACTTGTAGTGTGTTAGCAATCAGGAACAACTGTAATATTCCATGTAATATTCCATGTGTCAACTGGACGGTATTGATTTGGTCACTCTGAACTATTACTGTAGCCTTACATCACTATCAGTCTCTGTCTTTCTCACTCCATTGGAAAAGCATCTGTAAAGTAATCTTAATTTTTAAGGCAGACAAATTAAACATTATCTCTTCATACAGTTCGTAAGTTTGCATACCCTGGCAGAAATTGTGAAATTTTGGCATTGATTTCGAAAATATGACAGATCACGCCAAAAAAACTGTCTTTTACATAAGGATAGTGATCATATGAAGCCATTTATTATTACATAGGTGTTTGGCTCCTTTTTACTGTAAATAATAATGATAACAGAAATCACCCAAATGGCCCTGATCAAAAGTTTACATACCCTTGAATGTCTGGCCTTGTTATAGACACACAAGGTGACACACACAGGTGAAAATGGCAATTAAAGGTGAATTTCCCCCACCAGTGGCTTTTTAAATTGCAATTAGTGTCTGTGTTTAAATAATCAACGTGTTTGTTAGCTCTCACGTGGATGCACTGAGCAGGGTAGATACTGAGCCATGGGGAGCAGAAACTAACTGTTAAAAGACCTGCGTAATGGAAGGTAATTGAACTTTATAAAGATGGAAAAGTATATAAAAAGATATCCAAAGCCTTGAAAGTGCCACTCAGTACTGTTCAATCACTTAAAAAGTGGAAAATTCGGGGATACCAAGCCAAGGTCAGGTAGACCAAGAAAGATTTCAGCCAATACTGCCAGAATTGTTCGGGATACAAAGAAAAACCCACAGATAACCATAGGAGAAATACAGGCTGTTCTGGAAAAGGACGGTGTGGTGGTTTCAAGGAGCACAACACGATAATACTTGAACAAAAATGAGCTGCATGGTCAAGTTGCCAGAAAGAAGTCTTTACTGCACCAATGCCACAAAAAAGCCCGGTTTCAATATGCTCGACAACACCTTGACACGCCTCACAGCCTCTGGCACACTGTAATTTGGAGTGACAAGAGCAAAATAGAGCTTTATGGTCACAACCATAAGCGCTATGATTGGAGAGGGGTCAACAAGGCTTATAGTAAACAGAATAGCATCCCCGCTGTGAAGCATGGTGGTGGCTCGTTGATGTTTTAGGGGTGTGTGAGCTCTAAAGGCACAGGGAATCTTGTGAAAATTGATGACAAGATGAATGCAGCATGTTATCAGAAAATGCTGGCAGACAATTTGCATTCTTCTGCATGAAAGCTGCGCATGGGACGCTGTTGGACTTTCCAGCACGACAATGACCCTAAGCACAAGGCCAAGTTGACCCTCCAGTGGTTACAGCAGAAAAAGGTGAAGGTTCTGGAGTGGCCATCACAGTCTCCTGACCTTAATATCATCAAGCCACTTTGGGGAGATCTCAAATGTGCGGTTCATGCAAGATGACCAAAGATTTTGCATGACCTGGAGGCATTTTGCCAAGACAAATGGGCAGCTATACCACCTGCAAGAATTCGGGGCCTCATAGACAAATATTACCAAAGACTGCACACTGTCATTGATGCTAAAGGGGGCAATACACAATTTTAAGAACTAAGGGTATGCAGACATTTTTGTTTTATGATTGTGCCATTCTGTTATGACCTACAGTTGAATGTGAATCCCATAAGAAATAAAAGACATGTGTTTTGCCTGCTCAATCATGTTTTCTTTACAAATGGTACATATATTACCAATTCTCCAAGGGTATGCAAACTTTTGGGCACAACTGTTTCAATGTCATCATTAGACAATTGCATTACCCATAAAATGGGATGTTGGGTGCTAATTGATTAATTAACACCCAACACCCCGGATGCTAATTGATTAATAATAAAACGTTTTTCACCACAATCCAGGCATTCTCCAGCTACTGTAATGCCATTTAAAGTCACAGTGCAGTCGATTTAATTGTCTATCAAAATCATAATGGGGCCTTTTAGATGCACAATTTGTCTGAGCATTAGAGAACTAATGAAGATGGTCCCATACACAGACCAGATTGGCTAATAGGATTGTCTAGAGCTCATCCCCATTGGCCAGTTTAACAGTTATTGTCAAATCATCAAATCAGCCGGACAAATTCAGTCAATTGGCCAAAAGTGCTGTCCCATCTAAACAGCCTTTAATTCTAGGTGTTTACACCAAAATATATTATCACCAATTTAACAGTTTTGGAGTGCTATTTTGACTGTAAAGTGTGAAAATATCATGTTCACTTCAGAACTTCTCTCTGGAAAAACTGTCTATACAAGCCTAGTCTAGCACTAGGCTTCGTTCATCTCAGAGAAAGGGAAGGTTGTGTTGATATTGACCTGGAAAACTAAATCCTCCTATCTCTAGGAGCTGAGTACCCTTTGACCGGGAATGTTTTCCCTGCTAATCCTTCAGATATCCAAACTCTACTCATCCCTCCTCCTACTCATTACAGCTCCTCTACCCTCCCATGACTCCACAGTTATGCAACCATTGGAAAATTGGAAGATAAAAAAGTTGTTCTCCTTAGGGAAAAGCATTATACTAGATGGTATCTACATTTAGATAGATATCAAAGCTTGTCTGCATTGTACGGTAAAGATTATTGTGTTCCAGAGACCCTACTGTGTCTGACTGATGTATTTGTAATTTTTTAGCTCAAACATTTAAGTCAACTTTGGAAACGAGGTTGATCAAACTTAATTAATTCATGGTCATGTCCCTATAAATGAAGCTTGCTACTTAACCTCGATTAGGATGGCATAAAATCACTAGAAAACATATATAATTATTACATGTGAATGTTTGATTTGAACAGTAAATTTTTTCCAGACTTCCCCTTTAAGTATTTTGTCTAACCAACAAATGAACCATTATGACAGAAGATTTGAGGTTTTGTGTGAATGAAATAATAAGAAGAGTCACTACAGGCTCACAGATCTTTAGTATTTCTCGCCTTCATATTTTAATTGAGCCACCATTATTATAATTATTTCATCAATCCACTAGAAATTGTAATGCCCCGAGTCTGCTGATCTATGCAGAGCACATAGATGCTTTTAGGGTAATGATGACAAGGTGAATTTATCATTCCCTCATTAGGAATTTTAAAATGCAACTTTTATTAATGCCACTTTTATTTAAAATTGCATTAATTTTATTTTTTCCTTTGTTAAAGCATTTATATTTAATTTTCTTGCTTAAACAGAACTTGACAAATTCAGAAATTTCTTTGAAAATATAAGGATGTTGATTGGGGTGGGACAAGTATTATCAGAGGACCTTAAAGTTACCCGATGAATCCATTTGGAATTATTTCCTGCCTGGTAAAAAAAAACAGCTGACACCAGAATTGGATGGGATTAAATTACCACTGTGATGATTTATGCTTGTGAATATAATCGCATTATATGATCTTGCCCATTAAAAGGAACCCCATGAGAATCAGGATTTAGATGTTCTTTGCAAAGTTGTCATGATGTCACGGGTCTATTTAGTGCTGTGTGCCTCCCAGCCTTTGTTCTAGACTCTGGGACTGTGAAGAAACCACTGGTGGAATGTCTTGGATGGTGTTGAAAGAACTAGTGAAATCACAGAAAAAGTCATGGACTCGTGTACAGAAATGCATTATTATTTAATTGCATATATTTTATACATTTATTATATAATTCAGCAGATGCTCTTATTCAGAGGGAGTTATAGTAGTGACTGCAAATCAGAGCTTATGCTGGATATAAAAGGTCAGACAGATCACAAAGAAAAATTGAAGAAAAATTTCAAATGTACAAGGCCAGTCACAGCAAAAGGACATCAAACCACAGGACTGTTACCAACGCATCACTGAAGCACAGCTATTAAATGTAATGGGAGCAGGCATTTGTAGCACAATGGACATAGAACCAAGGATAATTGGAATATGTATCAGATTGAAATACAGATGCATTTCTATGGGAATTCAGGCGATTCACAGCCAAATCAGGAATCTGGAATATTTAATCTGACAACACTAAAAAACGGTTCAACAATCTAAACCATCAATACTGGTCAATATTGAAAGGAAAAGAGATAAAATAATTGATTTTCAGGAAAGAAGACTAATGGATGGAGTTCATTAGTCAGGATGAAGCACAGCGTGAAGCACACTGGGCCTGCCCCAGTATTCATTATAACCACATACCTGTGTAGTTGGGTTTGGTTTGGGATTGTGACCAGAGAAATGTTTGTTGGCAGGAGCAGGCCTGTAGTAAATTTGATTAGATTATTGTTCCATTCTCCTTTGGCTAAGTTTAAAGTTATGAATTCAGAGGGAATAAAAAGCCTTTTATGTTTCAGATGCAAGAACTGGACATTAGAACTTAGATCTCTAGACTGTACACCACAACTTGAAACAAAATGAATGAGGACAAATGAGAGAATTTATTGGTTGTACGTATGAAAACAACATGAATACCTGTGAATTAATATGAACTGAGGGTAAGGATGTTTACATTTTTAACGTTGACTATGTAAGAACGTTTTGGTTAGTGGATGGTTGGGAGTGAGTAATCCATGGGAGGAATGCATGATTGTCCATGTGATGGGATCAGGGCCATGTATGCATGCAGGCACCACACACACAGAAACACAGACACACACAGACACACAGAGACACACACACACACACACACACACACATAGCCCCCCTGCCTCTGGGACCAACTCCAATACCATGGCAGGACAGGGAAAAAAAACATGTCATCACCCCTGAACAAAAACATTATCGTAACTCAACATTAACTAATTCCTTGACCTGACTGAACATTCCAGACTGCCCTGGAATGTGGGACATCTTTCATAGAAAGGGAGTGCGCCCTAAACCTTGGAACTTCCCTCAAATAAAATCCACACACAACCATCTCACATTGAAACGTGGTGTGGATTTAAATACAAATATTAATTTGACTTATTTCAAGATGTTTTGTGGAAATATCTTTTTAGAGGAAATTTGAGCAAACTTTACATTTAAACAATGGAAAACAATGTTTCTCAACCCCAGTCCGCAGACCAGCACTGTTCTGTGAATGAAGGCCTGAAGGTCTGTGGCCTATACCTCATAAAAAGGCTTTGTAAGTAAAGTTAACAGGGACCGTGGCAAATTAAAAAGCAATTAAAAACAATGTACAGTGGATATAAAAAGTCTACACACCCCTGAAAATGCCAGGTTCTTGTGATGTAAAAGAATGAGACAAAGATAAATCATGTCAAAACCTTTTCCACTTTTAATGTGACCTATAATGTGAACAATTCAATTGAAAAACAAACTGAAATCTTCGAGGGGGAAAAATAAAAAATAAAAAACTACAATAACCTGGTTGCATAAGTGTGCACCCCCTTAAACTAATACTTTGTTGAAGCACCTTTTGATTTTATTACAGCACTCAGTCTTTTTGGGTAGGAGTCTATTAGCATGGCACATCTTGACGTGGCAATATTTGCCCACTTTTCTTTGCAAAAGCGCTCCAAATCTGTCAGATTGTGAGGACATCTCCTGTGCACAGCCCTCTTCAGATGACCCCACAGAAGTCCAATTGGATTCAGGTCTGGGCTCTGGCTGGGCCATTCCAAAACATTAATCTGCTTCTGGTGAAGCCATGCTTTTGTGGATTTGGATGTGTGCTTTGGGTCGTTGTCGTGCTGAAAGGTGAACTTCCTCTTCATCTTCAGCTTTCTAACGGACTCCTGAAGGTTTTGTGCCAAAATTGCCTGGTATTTGGAACTGTTCATAATTCCCTCCACCCTGACTAAGGCCCTGGTTCCAGCTGAAGAAAAACAGCCCCAAAGCATGATGCTGCAACCACCATGCTTCACTGTGGGTATGGTGTCCTTTGGGTGATGTGCAGTGTTGTTTTGCGCCAAACATACCTTTTGGAATTATGTCCAAAAAGTTCAACCTTGGTTTCATCAGGCCATAACACATTTTCCCACATGCTTTTGAGGGACTTGATGTTTGTTTTCGCAAACTTCAGCCAGGCTTGGATGTTTTTCTTTGTAAGAAAAGGCTTCCGTCTTGCCACCCTACCCCATAGCCCATTCATAGGAAGAATACGGGAGATTGTTGTCACATGTAGCACACAGCCAGTACTTGCCAGAAATTCCTGCAGTTCCTTTAAAGTTGCTGTAGGCCTCTTGGAAGCCTCCCTGAACAGTTTTCTTCTCATCTTTTCATTAATTTTGGAGGGACGTCCAGTTCTTGGTAATGTCTCTGTTGTGCCATATTTTCTCCACTTGATGATGACTGTCTTCACTGTGTTCCATGGTGTTCCATATCTAATACTTTGGAAATTTTTTGTACCCTTCTTCTGACGGATATCTTTCAACAATGAGATCCCTCTGATGCTTTGGAAGCTCTCTGCGGACCATGGCTTTTGCTTTGAGATGCAACTAAGAAAATGTCAGGAAAATCCTACTAGAACAGCTGAACTTTATTTGTGATGAATCAGAGTCACTTTAAATGATGGCAGGTGTGTAATGACTTCTATTTAACATGAGTTTGAATGTGATTGGTTAATTCTGAACACAGCCACATCCCCAGTTATAAGAGGGTGTGCACACTTATGCAACCAGGTTATTGTAAGGTTTTTATTTTTCATTTTTCCCTTTCGAAGATTTCAGTTTGTTTTTCAATTGAATTGTTCACATTATAGGTCACATTAAAAGTGGAAAAGGTTTTGACATGATTTATATTTGTCTCATTCTTTTACATCAAAAAAACCTGGCATTTTCACAGGGGTGTGTAGACTTTTTATATCCACTGTATGTCTTGTCTACACCCAATCATAATTTGTCGTGCCTCCCGAAATATTTACCAATACCATTTTGATGCATGTCAGTAATTACAAACCAAAGACTTAAATCTCGCCAACTCTAATTTAGCACACCTCATTCTAATAATTAGCTGGAGGAAAAGCCGGGTTAGTCACAAATAGGGTTGAAGAGAAAACCTGCAGGATAGCAGATCTCCAGGAACAGGGTTGGGCAGGCCTGACTTACAGTTTGTCCCGATTGCTAACAAGCATCGGTCAATACTGAAACCACAATTGCAAAACTCTTCACACAGTCTGCATTTCTAACATACATCTTGACCAAACAGTTAATCTCCCCTCCAAAACTCACTAAAACCACCAAAATACTTAATTGTCACACACTGTCACTCATAACACACTGACCTAAAAAACACTAACAACAGGGATCATAACAGAAATGATGAAGTTTTATCTTGTAGGTTTTTTAAATTATTTTTCACATAAATCAGTAATTGATCATAGAATAAGAAAAACACCTCACTTTATTGGCTGTACTAAAGTATACGGAACAAGAATGAATCAGAAATGCAGCAATTTGAAGGAATATCCTTTATTTTTTCCACATCTTTGCACATAGTAAATTATACTTTTGAATAATAAAAAGTTCAAATAAAAAACTAATTTCCCCAAATTCCAGGGCTGCAACAAAAGCAAACAAACATCAACAAGTATAGTATAATCACTAGCCTCTCTGTATTGTTGGGGCCAATGAGTGGTTTGTGTAACAGCAAACCATCATTGGACAGTGCTGTACACATTGTGATGTTAGCTCCTCTCTGGCCTGGGACATCCATGATGGCTCTCTATCCAATCATATTTCTTCCCCTGTGGCGTGTTTTTGCCAGGTTGAATCCAGCTTCATCCACAAAGATGAATTTTTTGTGCAGTTTGACTGGCTTCCATTTCCATTACTCTCTAAAAAACAGTAAATCCACAGTTTTACAGTACTTTACATTATGTGTAAATGTGTATATACCCTGTTTGGTTATTGAACAGACATCTTACCTGGATATATTGATACCGGAGTTCTTTCACACATTCACCGTTTCTCTCAAAGGGTACAGTGTACAACACTAGGGTCGGTTTTCAGTTGAAACTGCAATGAACTGTGTTTGGACTGATTAAATATTCTAACATTATTAACATTTTCTAACAAATATCAAACATTTCCTTTATATTTCAATCTGGTTACTGCAGAAATGCACAACAGTTGCCATCATTCTGTTTTGAATGTGTTTTTAACAGTTTTGAGAACAGTGTGTAAACATTTGAGAAATCATGTAGTATAATCACTACAGAGAAGCTAGTGATTATACTATACTTGTTGATGTTTGTTTGTTTTTGTTGCAGCCCTGGAATTTGGGGAAATTTGTTTTTTGTTTGAACTTATTATTTTTCAAAAGTATAATTTACTATATGCAAAGACATAGAAAAAATACAGGATATTCCTTCAAATTGCTGCATTTCTGATTAATTCTTATTCCGTATACATTAGTACAGTCAATAAAGTGAGGTGTTTTTCTTGTTCTATAATCAAATCCTGATTTATGTGAAAAATAATTTAAAAAACCTACAAGATAAAACTTCGTCATTTCTGTAATGATCCCTGTTGTTAGTGTTTTTTAGGTCAGTGTGTTATGAGTGACAGTGTGTGTTTCTGAGTGAGAATTGTTGCCTGTGTTTTGGTGGAACAAGCTTGTTTTGAGACATGAAGTATTTTGGTGGTTTTAGTGAGTTTTGGAAGTGAGATTAACTGTTTGGCAAAGATGCGTTTTAGAAATGCAGACTGTGTGAAGAGTTTTGTTATTGTGGTTTCAGTATTGACCGATGCTTGTTAGCAATCGAGAAAAACTGTAATCATTATAGAGTCCAACCAACAATTCTCTGTGTTGGGGTAGTCGATACCATACAAACATTTCAAAAATAAATAAATGTTTTTAATAAAAAAGCAAAGTTCATTATTTTTCTCATGCAATCGGTTCCCAATTACAGTTTTTCTCAATCGATTTGACACATTTCTCCAAACTCAGGTAACTACTCTCAAAACAGTTAACACTGTGATCTGAACACGGTAATTGTCCTAAACAGATTGTAAATGTTCTTTCATTTATTAATATAAGTTACAAATCACATGCATCATTTTCTCAAAACACTGTGCACAAAATTTTTGTACCATTTTCCAAACACAACAAACAAAACTCTGTTATTTGTTAAATTCTCAGTTGCAAATGGTTTGTTTCCAATCAGACCCAAATTGATATCTGATGAGTTAATAATACACACAACACAAGAAGTGCAAATGTCCTAACTGTTTAAACATCTGTCTTAATTACAACAACTAGAAAAGGGGAAAAGAAAAACAGCGAAGAAGAAGAATGAGATGCGGAAAAGGAAGAGGTTTAAGATTGAGAGGTGGTGGACAGGGCAGAGGGAGAGGAACAGTTGAAGAGGTAGAATGAGATGACAGGAAAGGAGAAGAGGGTATAGGAAGAGGAGATGGAGCAAGAAGAGTTGAGGATGTAGGAGAAGAAGCAAGAAGAGCTGAAGATGTAGGAGAAGAAGCAAGAAGAGTTGAGGATGTAGGAGAAGAATCAAGAAGAGTTGAGGATGTTCGAGAAGAAGCAAGAAGAGTTGAGGATGTAGGACGAGGAGAAGAGGGAGGAGTAGAGGGAGAAGAGATGGGTAGATTGGAGGGTAATGGTATAGTGGAAAGAGCAAGAGAAGAAAATATAAGAAGACATGGACAGAGAGGAAGGGGAGGACAAGGTGTGAGAGGAGGGAGGAGAGGTAGAAGGATAGGGTACAGACATGTTTCTAATGAAATCAGAGACACCCTTATTGACCATGTCATAAATCATGGTCTCTCCTTGAGAGAAGCTGGGCAGAGAGTTCAGCCCAACATAAACAGATCCACAGTGGCTTCAATTATCCGCACATTTCAGTGGGAAAAACGGTAAGTAACTATACCATTCAGTTATAAGTAACTATACCATTCTACTTCTACAGTGAGAGTCTATGTAGCCTTGTTTTACGTAGTTCTAGTTTTGTACTGTAAATGTTCCTGCTTGTCCAAACATTAGTCAGAATTGAAGTTCGAGAACATTCAGGTGGACGAACAAGACTATTTTCAGTTGAACAAGAGCATGCCATTGTTGACATTGGAGTCCAGAACAACCCCCTCCGCCTCAAAGAAATTCAGCAAAGAATAATACAGGACAATCAACTATTCCACAATATTCACCAATGCAGTCTCTCCACTACTGAGCGTGTTCTAAGGAGACATGCCATCCTAATGAAGTAGGTATACAAAGTGCCCTGTGAGAGGAACTCCATTAGAATGAAAAAGTTGTGATTCCAAGTATGTGCAAGCCAATTACTGCACTTCTACTGTAAACACAAAGATATTTTTTCCTGGATATTATGTGTCCATATATTATTCCAAATGTATATAAGTGAAAAGATTCAGGCATCTCTCTGCATAGTGCTGCATAAAGCATCACCCACATATCAGGATGGTGTTCCTTCTACCATATTCTCCTTTCTTGAATCCAATTGAGGAGTTCTTCTCCTCTTGGAGGTGGAAAGTATATGATCACAACCCTTATAACCAAGTAAGTCTTCTTCAAGTGATGGAAGAGGCCTGTGAAGAAATTGAGGCACAAGCATGTCAAGGATGCATCCAGCATTCACTGCGTTGTTTTCCACGATGCATGACTTGTGAAAATATATGCTGTGATGTGGATGAAATTCTCTGGCCAGGTGTAATTGAGGCTGGATCAATAAAGTTAATTGATTCAATGATTGCAGCACATTTATTCATTTATTTACTTACATATTTATCTACATAATAATTATTTTTTTAGGGCAAAAACTCATTGTTATACAACTGAACGCCTCATTAAAGAATCTACAGCTGAATTTGTTATCAACTCAACAGACAACACCCTTTTAGTTTTGATGTTAGTATTTATTTTAAATAAATGCATCGCTAGAATAAAATGCAGTGCTTCATTATGCAGTGAATGTTGACCTGTTTCGCCAACATAAGAGTGTGTTTAGTTTGCTGTGTTAACTGTTTTGAGAGCAGTTACATGAGTTTGGAGATATGTGTCAAATCGATTGGGAAAAACTGTAATAAAATCCCAGATCTCAAACATTATCATCTGGTGTGGTTTAGTTATTGTTCTGCACTTAGTACAACCACATCTGTTGTTTTGCTATTTGTAAATTTACATTTTGACAGTAAAACGTGAAGAAAATTGAGAAGTCTAAAATCAGGAAAAACAATAAGGAGAAAACAAAGACACAGTAAGGGATTTTGAAGGCCCTACCTTCAACGCACTTCTAATGGGAAGGAAAACAACCACACTCCAATGAAGAAACACATTCCATGACATGATTTCTCACTAGCTGTTAATTGAATCAAAAAAATGTTGATTGAGTTTGTCAAAGCGGCATCATCTAGATAGGTGCCAAAACATTTTGCATTTGCCTTCCAAGTGGAGCAGCGGAATAAGGTATACTCTGGTATTGTCAAGCTGACCACCACAGTCTGTTTGAACATTGATTTTGCCACTAGCTGACAAGTGGCTGGGAATCCGAAGCCCCATGGGTGACACAAATTGGCCAGCATCATCAAGGGGGTGGGGAGGCCTCGTCAACCAGGATTTCCTGATCTCATCTCACTCTGTCAACTCCCTTAGGAGGCTTAGGGAACTGTAAAGCTAAGGTAATCAGGTGAGCAAACATGCCCTCATGCATTGACCAACAGAAATAAAGCAGAATGGCCTGGCGTGAATACCAGACAGGTAAGCTTTCTACGTTTTTTGACTCTCACAAATTTGTTGGAAATTGGTGTGATTAGATAGGAAGCCTGTAATTAAGATATGAAGTTACCGGGGAAGGAAGAAAATGAAAGACATTTAGTATTCAGTTTCAAAGACTGAAAAAAGAGCTGCAGTTGGTAAGACATCCTGAATCCTCAATGAAACTGCAACAACCTCATACTTGTTCAGACATTTCAAGTCCATTGAAGAGTTGGAAGAATGATAGCTGGGCTGTGTGTTAGCATGTTAGCGAAGGTGAGGTAATGTTCTGAAATCTGTTGGTTTGCACTGCAAGAAAAAACACTTTTAAAATTTGAATTGGCATTACACACTTAGCAATTGATTTGACTATTTTTAACTTCAACTCAACTATAACACTCTGTAATCCTGAATGGTGAGATCCTGAATGGTGAGTCAAACAGAGAGGGTTAAGAATAGATACAGAAGTTCCACATCAAATATTTACTCCAAAACATTGTTAACTATTTAATAAGTGTGATAGGCGTTCTGCATGTAATGGCACCAGCAGATAAATGACAGTTCTCTTTCTCATGGATGGACTGTGCGTCAACATGGTAACAGCTGGAGTTCATATGTGGAAAGGGTTAAGAGGAATAGAACAAAGATCCTTCATCAGGCCCTGTCACTGCTATCATCTGCCCAACACAGACCCACACCAGGTGGACTCATATTTAACACAACTAGCAGGAAAACAATCTATTAACGGGAGAAACACGTAGCTCTCCAGGGTGTGTGCGTGCGTGTGTGTGTGTGTGTGGGGGGGGGGTTCAATTACATTTCCACTTTGTCAATTCAGGAAGCAAACTGATATTCAAATCTTGGCAAGTTGTGTATATCCTTGATCTGTATGCATTTATAGTATGTGCTCAACTACAGCCAAGTGATTGATCAATGGCAGACATTTTGTTTTCAGTACTGATCAGGAAAATATTATATTGACAGACCTTTGTCCATAAGTGTGTCATATCAGTTTACATGCAGATCAGACATTTGGTGCAAGAGCATTTACAATTTTTTCACAAACCTTGTAAAGCCAATGTTTTCCTTTTAAAAAGAGGGTCCAATGTACAGCATTTCATGAACAGCATGAGGTCGGGGACCATTCAAAGATTGTGCTACAATTGTTGAAACACTGCATAAACACTCCAAACAAGTTGGCGCAAAACAACAATGCCTCTGGTACAACCTCCAAAATGCTTTTACTTACAATGTATCTGGGAAACCAGGCCCTTAGAGTTTGGATAGAAGATAAGCTGTCTTTCAAAATCAATCGAGCATTCTTTATGTCCTTAACTATGGCAGCAGCATATAGAGTATATGAATGCAGCTACCACTTCACTGAAGCCATTACATGCAGTTGACCATAGTTCTGAAAATTGTAAAATTGTACACACATATAAACATAAACTACCCACAAAAGAACATACATGTTAAGCATGTGTAATTGTTTGGAAGGGACAGAAGAAGAAATTAAATGATTCTATTATCAGGTTTCCTCATCTGTCTTATGCTGCTGTAGTCTGGCTTAGACAGATGTGCTTATTGGTTCTTTGAATTCCCACAAATCTATTATGATGCCCCAGGAGAAAATGAGGAATGCATTTGCTTCCAAGCCCCCAGTGCTACCGCTTCCTGTACTCTCAAAATCCCGGTGAACATTTATCAGAGTTTTGTGACCCCAAGAATCTAGTTAACATATTTATAGACTTTTATGTGTTTTGTGGCACCAGATGTTTCTTTTTTCTTCGGCACGTATTAGACATTATTGAGACACATGACATCCAAATCCCTTGGTGTACATTCTCAAACAGGGGTAGAGCAGAGGGCCAGGAGACAGGATCGGTCCGAAACAGCGTTAACTTACATCTGTTCCCAGTAACATTACCATATGTGTTGGTGGCATAAAACGCCAAAAGCCTCCAAAAACGTCTATGAGGTGGAGGAGGAATTAAATGAGAAATATATTCTTGTTGATACAGTTCTGCACACACACGCATGCACAGGACACACACGGACACACACACACACGTGCAGTTACACTGATATTCAAGCAGCTATTATCCAGCCAAAGCAATGGGAAAGCAGCTATACCACGCAATACAGTATAGGTTACAATCTGGAAAAAGTGAAAACACATGGGGATATAGACTCGACAGGAATTTAGAGGAAAAGGTAATGGGATTTGAAGCAGGCACTAAATCTAACAGCACCTTCTTAACTTTTACAATGACCTCAGTGGGGTGGACACATAATTACCTTCAATTACTTTACAACCTGGGTCACTTATTAGGTTCCATCGTGCTACATTTATGAGGCCGTTGGGGAGCTACATTTCATGGCATTAGACAAACCAGGGCAAGGATGCTGTGTTTCATTGCTTTACTGACCTTTAGAATAATCAGGAAAGAAAACCCCAAAATCCCCCAAAAATAATCACGGCCTACAGCCCACAAAATATTGACGAAGAATTGTTATTTTTCACTTGTTACTGAGAATTAACGGATTTACACCTTACAAAAGAAGGATTGCTCTTTAATCCGTGAGATGTAATTTGTGAATATTAATCTCTGAATTATGGTTATGCCACTGGTCAATAGACCATGTTTACCTGGGATAAATCAATACCCAAATAAGTTAAAGTTCAACAGAGCAAATATGCCCCCTGCTGGCCTTTCCTGGGACAGGTTTACACAGGTGGCTGACTACAGAAACTAAGGTGAAAACTGGAAAAACCATGGATGGATTAGATCACATTACAACAGCAAACCAAATGAATATAAATGGCTTATCTCTTGTTTTCAAGTTACTCCACATAATGCACATTTGTTAGTAAGTAGCAATAAATTGTCATCGAACAAACTCTGATCTACCAGATATTCACACAATGCGTGGGGCTTTTAGACTACATTACAATTATAGTTTATAGTAAGGGCTTACCGAATAAGCATCTGGGTCATAATATGTGTGACAATGAACCCTCAATGGGGGGTGTATTGTTCCCAGTCCGTAGAAGACAACAGTCCTTGACTGCCATTCCCAAGAAGAGAGGAAAAGGAGAACCCTTTAGACCTTTAGGCTCTATACCATTATAGTGTACTGCTTTTAATTTTTTAAAGCAGTGGACTACGTGTATACAGCAAACTCCAAAAGTATTTGGACTGATTGACATAACATACAATAATGTTGTCATGTTTAGCACTTGGATGCATACAATGTTTGCCTGACGTCTACAACCTCTAGACATGACCAGATGCTAAGTATCTTCTCTGAAGATGCCGTGCCAGGTCTGTACTCCAGACATCTTTTCGACTTCAGCATGTGATAGGCATGCTCAATTGATCAGGTTATTTACTCGCCCAAACTTCCCACTTTTGGCCCTAAAAATCTCAGTTTTCACACCTTGCAGTCATACCTCTGTCGTTCGGCTGGTTAAGTCTTCTGTGGATGGTACTGCCTCAACAATCTTCACCTACCTCCTTGAAAAAATCTGTCTGACAGTTTTTAGCTGAGCTCCCCAGTGCCTGTTTTCTTCTACCTTATGTTCCAAACAGAACATTTTGGCATGCCTAATGTTTTGGCTTGGCCTCTGAATTTATTGTGATGTATCAGCCTCATAATGGCCAGCTTAGAGGCAGCATGTGAGGCTGGGGAAGGACTTGTCTGAACCACTGACCATCAGCACTGACTTCCCTCAAGGCTGCGTCCTGTCCCCCATACTCTTCTCCCTGTACACTAACTGCTGCTCCTCCAGTCACCACTCTGTCAAGCTCCTGAAGTTTGCGGATGACACCACCCTCATCGCACTTACAGACGAGTCTGCCAACAGGTGGGAGATGACCATCTGGTGTCCTGGTACAGTCAGAACAACTTGAAGCTCAGCACCCTAAAGACAGTGGAGATGACAGTGGACTTCAGGAGAAGCACAGCTGCTCATCCCCCCATCGCCCTGGGTGGCTCCCCAGTCAACTCTGTGGAGTCCTTTCACTTTCTGGGCACCACCATTGCCCAGGACCTAAACTGGGAGCTGAACATCACCTCTTTTACAAAGAAAGCACAGCAGAGAATGTACTTCCTGCGGCAGCTGAAAAAGTTATACCTGCCTAAGACAATGATGGTGCATTTCAACACTACCATCATAGAGTCCATCCTGACCTCCTTCATCACTGTCTAGTACACTGTACATAGAGGGTGATTGGCTGCAATCTGCCGTCTCTACATGACCTACACACCTCCAGGACACGGAAGAGTGTGGCAATGATTGGGTCTGATCCCTCTCACACTGGAAATGGACTATTCAGAGCTCTCCCCTCTGGCAGAAGGTTGAGGTCTATCAGGACCAAAACCTCTCACCACAAGAACAGTTTCTTTCCTACAGCAGTAGGCCTCATGAACATGCCCCCGGAGCCAAACTGACTATAGCCCACTCCCCACACACACACAACCCTCAAATAGAGAGATCTCTTACCCCTCCCAACATACACACACAACCCTCAACTGGACAAATCTACAACCCCTCCTCACATACACACACACAACCCTCAACTGGACAAATCCATAACCCCTCCCAACATACGCACACAACCCTCAACTGGAAAAATCCATAACCCCTCACAACATACGCACACAACCCTCAACTGGACAAATCCATAACCCCTCACAACATACGCACACAACCCTCAACTGGACAAATCCATAACCCCTCCCAACATACACACACAACCCTCAACTGGACAAATCCATAACCCCTCACAACATACACACACAACCCTCAACTGGACAAATCCATAACCCCTCCCAACATACACACACAAGTCATATGTTTTTATGCTCAGTCCACTGTTCTTGTTTTTATTTCCCTTATTCCTTTTGTATAAATTATTGCACCAATGGCCAGAACAATTTCCTTGTTTGTTGTGAAACTTTCTTGGCAATAAAACTATTTATGATTCTGATTCTGATTTATACTGATATTTGTTTAATGTTGTCAGCCACCAGTAATGGACTCCAAATGCAAATTCAAAGCCTAGAATTAGTTATTTTGATTGACAGCCCTCTTGAACATGCAGTAACGATGCAAACAAACACTGCTGCCTAATAAGAAACAGCTGTGAAGCCAAAGGTCTAAATTATTTTGGTACCCTACAATGGGGAGGGTACAAAGCCTTTTTAATGTCTAAATGGTTCATCCAATATTGATGAAAATAGCCTCAAATTAAAGCTGATGGCCCCGTAGTCATTGAATACTTTCAAAATCAAAGTGCTTGAACAAAAATGTGTCATTGTCCAAATACCTTTGGAGTTCACTGCATACGGGGGACAAGGTGTCATTTTAAAGGCAACCACTAGACTGTCAAACAGAGCCACAGCACAACATTCTACAGACCTGGACGTCTCCACATGCCTATTGGAAAAGATCAACATCCAAACAGTTCTGGCAAGAAAATCTTGGTGTCAGCTGGATTGCCCAGGGCTGTTAAAACAGGCTGCTTGGTATGACATCATTTCCATTCTGTTAGTTGCTCGGGTCATAGGGGCATTCCGACCAGCTACCATTGCTTAATTTCCACATAACCAAAAGCTGCCTCAATTGCTGTTACAGTGGGAGTCATGCATACTTGCTGGTAGTGAAATACTGGTAAAGGTGCATCAGTTAAGTGATTAAAACACTGACAGTTTGTCAGAAGGAGCCATTTAATTATCGTAATTATGGTAATGAGGAAAACAAAAGGGGGACCAAGCTGCAGTACACTGTTTCCACAATGTTGACCTGATTCTGTATCTCTGGTCAACATCTATGTTGTTGAAGTACGAATTCTTGGTTTTAATTTCCTTTCCTGCATTTTATTGTGCGTGATTATTCTAATCCTTGCCTTTGCACCTACAGCAGTAAATGCTACCTCTGTTTCTACGGCTGACAGACTACCAGCTGTATTTCTTTTCGGATGTGTTGTCTCACGCTCATGGGTTTCAAATAAACCAGATCCCTGAGTCATTACAATACAACACATGCTTGGCTAAGGCTGGATGCACAAATATGGGCTATATGACTACCAAATGTTAACATATTTCAGGCATGTATGTAATTTCTTATTACTGGATGGTATCGGCAATACCGGTAAGTTGTGTTATAGATAGCATCCAGTAAAATGAATGATACAGCTCTATTGATAAAAATTAAATAAACAGCCCTATACTCAATTTTTTCTATACCAACAGTGTTGAACTAACTCTGCCAGACACTATATCAGGAATGCAAGGAGACCACAGGCATTAAATCTCTATGAGGATTGTCCTGAATATCATGTTTACAGCATCTCAAGTGAATGAAGTAAATTATTAAAATATACCTCAAATGATCTAAATTGGAACTATTTAAAATGCATTTAAATATAAATCTTGATTCATAATTATTAAAATGTAATATTTACATAACTAAGAGCATACTGTTAAAATTGTCATTAAGTACCTTAATGTCCAATTTAGATAATTTGAAGTATATTGAAATCTATATTTTGTCGGCATGGATTGAGTTTGGTGGATTCAGATATAGCTCTGTGGCACCCCTTGAATTTGGAAGCAGGGTCAGAGGATAAACTTAGCCAGTCTTCAGTGTCAGGACCACATTTGAGCTCCTTGGAGGTAACCCAAGATGCCCAGTCCTGGTTTAACTGCTGGTCCGTGTAGCTGAAGTTGGAAGGGTCATTAAACACAGATCATCATGACCATAGATGGAATGCTAAGGTATTTCCATGCCAGAGGGAGGAGCTGGCTGTCTGGATGAACATCTAAATTCTAAACAGTCTAGACAATTAACATCCACTCATTTCAGATACTACACATACATGATTGCTTAGGTGCTCTGACTAAATCTGTTTTAACTGTGATATTGTTAGTGGTTTATAATACTGCCAATGTGTATCCTTCTCTGCATAATACTTTGCATGAATATCCTGTAGATATTGACAAATGCCATCTTTACAGGAAACCATATCCGCTCACAGGAGTGGCTAATCCTTCCATCCACACAGATTCTGTTACTACCACGCTTATGGACCAATCTTCAGTTGGGCATGTTGGTGTTTCCAGCTTTTCAGATGGTTGCTGTTAGTCCTGTTCAAAAACTTAAGTCAATATAAAAAAAATGACTACACATGAAAATCGTTCAACTTTTATTGTATTTTTCTTTACAAAGCGCTCTTAAAGAAAACTCTACTATATTATTTTTCATCAGATATACATAAAGGTAAATCAACATATTAGATAAGGTTAACATTAGAGGGTATTTAATTCTCTGAACTGTTTTTTTATCTGTTATCGGTAAAACGCTTTAAAATTGTCTCCAATTGAATGTATTGCTTCTTTCAATGTAATCCAAAACAATGATAGAGGACTTCTTGTTGACACTGAATAAATTAAAATCATACTTAGAGCCTGTTAAGACTACATTGATTGTCCTGGTTCCAAATTAATTTAAATGATATTTGCATAATATACAAATAATATTTTACATTCACACTAGATGAGGAGAAACTTGCTGGGCCAGAGGTATGCCTGAAGGCTCAACACATGCGCACACAGCACTTTGGTCTCCTGTCCTGGAATGCTTATAAACTCACTGACTGTGTTATTGTCATGGTAACTAACATAGCGCTCCCCATTAACCAAATGCTGTTGCTGGTGATAACAAATTTTTTAGGTGCCTGTGTAAGATTTTTTTATTTGCTTCCAAAAAATACAAAAATTGTTGCCAGCGGTTTAGACATTAATGGCTGTGTGTTGAGTTATTTTGAGGGGACAGCAAATTTACACTGTTATACAAGCTGTACACTCACTACTTTACATTGTAGCAAAGTGTCATTTCTTCAGGGTTGTCACATGTAAAGATATACTCAAATATTTACAAAAATGTGAGGGGTGTACTCACTCCTGTGAGATACTGTATATATATATATATATATATATATATATATATATATATATATATACATGGAGCAGAACCAGACTACAGTACACATACTGTATCACCGCCCATTACACTACGATATACACTGAGTGAGACATCGTCTTTAGACCTCAGTAGCCGCGGGGTGCATCTGTCAGGAAAGTGAACCAGGTAAACCTCGGGAAGGTGACGTGCAAAAACTTAGATTTTCAAAATGTATGTCAAATGCAAATCTGGCCACAAATCTTGTTCATCTACAGTAAATAAAACTAACATAGTGTAAAAATGCTTGTATTTTTATGGTTGTGTCTTTTATTATAGAAGGTCATATTTCTGCAGAGAAATATCACATCAGCATCTTTTTGTTCTGTATTTCTTGCATTAGTACACACAGTTCCAAATGTTTTGCATGTCAGCAAGTTTTTAAGGATAGACTGCAATAGACTATCCAATAGACTGGATAGACTATCTGCATAAAATAAATTGCCAATTTTCCAAATAATAATGGGTTGTTTGATCCCTGATTGTGTGTTTTCGTTGATTTCAAACAATCAGAAAATACACTAATCATTTTCCCCTGAGCTAGAGCCATAGCGTGTTTATATCTGGCACTGACATACATACAGTATGTTCTTCGTCCTGATCTGGTCAATATTTTAATTGTTCACACATTTACGTTGGTGTACATGTAAATAAGCATTGGAATCTGATTATGCTCAGACCTGTAAAGTGAAAATAGATGAGATATAACCTGCAATAAACAGGGCTTCTGAGTGTTCTCAAGCCCTGTTTATCCCTACTGCTAACATGTGTCCTACCTGGATCTTGTCCACATTTTGATTGTGCCCAGATTTTAGACAGGTGTTGATGATTAGAAGAAACATTTTGATCAGAGTGTGAGGGGTATTTGAGAAGGCTGGATTAGTAACCTAATGTGCTGTCAAACCAGAACTTGAGCAAACTGAGTATTTGGCTCCAGAAAGAGAGCATGAAATGCTGCCTGATTAGAAAACATAGCAACAAATGCAATCAACCAAACCTGCTACCTATTAGGTTAAGTGGATCTTATCCAGTCCAACTGAATAGAGCTTATCCACTTGTCAGCTGTCCCTTTGCAGAAAATCCAGTTAACATCAGAGCCTGAATTTTGCACTGAGTATTACAAATCATTGGATCTAATCAAGATCCATTGGCTCATTCAGAATAATTTGTTTTTTAACATAACATTTTTTTCACAAAGTCAATTAGTGGTCTGGACAATTTACTCAACCCGTACATGTCCAATGTAACCCAACAGGTTTACTTTGACTATACAAACCTAGCGTATTTCTTTCCAATTTCTCATAAGCAATAAATCAATGCCACCGCTACCTCTAAAGATTGGAAGCCTGGTAAAATAACTGAATTAAAGTGCTTTTTATGAAAACACATTCTATATTTTTAACCCCAAGGGAGCAAAAACATCCTGGCAGCAGATAAAAACTTTAGTTCTAGGTGGTAGAAATAATTTCTTGTTCTAATAAAGTTTTGTGCTCTTTCTTGAGAACCAGCCATTCTGGAAACTAGCACTTAGCAACTCCAAAACCTGGTTGAGAGAAGCCAGATATGTTCAGAGAACCTTTAATTTGTTGAGCCATTTTACTGGAATACCCCTAAGATCTAGAAAAAATTTGCAATTTCATATTGCAAATATGGACAAAGAAGGAATGCAAGGTGTAAACAGGGCTGTTTTTTTTTTACATGTATTGGTTTGGATATATCCACAGCAAAAGTTAACATTAAAAAATATTAGCCAAAACATGACAAAAACGTTTTGCATTTTTTTAATTTATTTCATTGTTTTGGGAAAGGGGGTGGGGTGTGTGTGAATATATTCATTCCAGTGAATCTTACAGTTGCAAATGGAAAGCTTTGTTATGTTAAGAGTCTGTGGAATCTACCAATATTTCCTCTTGCTTCTTCAACTGTAGAAAAAGGAACAGGTTTTGGAATCGAAGAGCCTTATCCTGCAGGGATGCTTAGTGACGAGGTCATAGAAACCCCAGTTTGTACCCCAGTTTGACAAACAAAAGATGGAACTTCTTAACCCTGGAACTTCTTCTTCCTGCCATCCATACCAGCCTGTTCATCAACGTTCTTGCGCCAGTCACCAACATCCGCAACCTGAAGAACAGAACGTTTGTGGTGTGAAATCTAAAGTGTATTTCAAAGATTAAGAAAAGGGTTATCCTTATATCAATGCTCAAAAAACATTCAGGAAACAATGAATGGGTAGTGTGTTTCTCTGCTTTGTAAGTTCCCCATACAAATACCCACCTCCTCTTTGACCTCCTTCTTCACTTCTTTCAAGTTGGCTCTGAAATCCATGGTAGCCTTGTGTTTGGTGCCCAGCAGAGCTGACAACATAGCATCAGCAGACATACGAACTTTCTTCAGAGCTGGCTTCTTCATGCCTTGGAGATCAACCACTTTCATCTTCAGGTCCTCAATCTGTAAAGAAAGTGGGTCAGGACAAGTCAAGACAAGAGTTTTTTTTTCCTGGATAATGATAAGTGATTGTGATCTACTGTACCTCTTTGTCTGCCTTTAGCACTTTCGCCTCCGCGTCATATCTATCCTCATCAACCTTGTCGATGGTTTGCGACAACTTTTTAATCATATCCTGTTGGCACACAAACCCATCAGCCAAATTGTTTGCATGAAAATATTCCCTGGTGACAGCTAGTTAGCGGAAATACATTTAAATCTGTACTTAGCATGTCAGTACACATAATTACGCATACCTGCAGCGTTGCTACATCACCAGACAAATCCAGGGATTGGATCTCAGCCATGAAATTGGCTTTCACCTGCTCATTCTCCTTTCTCTCTGCCTCAATCAGATCAAACGCAATCTGTAGCACCAAGCTCTGGACATCAAATAAACACAGAGAGGCCACACAGCAATTGTAAGACAAAATCAACATAGTAAAATACTTGGCACTGGTGTGCCTGTAGTGTTTGTTTCAGACAATTGACCACAATGAAATACATTGGTTTACCTTCAGATGATGCCTGCGGCTTGATGTCATCTTTTTCCTATGAAGAAAGGTGGATTTGGCATGTTGTTAGGGATGTAAGAAGTATGTGCAATAATTACAGAAATTACAGGTGGACCTGGCACGTTTTGTGTAAAGCTTGAATCTGGAATTTCAATTTTAGTCAAAACTTACTCCGACATCTTGGCGGTTGTTGTACTTCAAACACTGGATAGAAAACACAGAAGTTATATTTATGATAATACCTATAATATCATTAGGATGGAATAGATGAGACTACAGTTTAGCTGAAGATTGTGGGGTATCAGTTAACCAAACTAGATTCCCTATTTGAGAGAAACATGATCCATTTCTGGAGTCTGGAGCAATTCTGAGCAAGCTAAATCTAGACAGTTAGAGTCCGATGTCATCCCTGACATTTTTCAGTGGTAACATGTCAGCCCCCAACACCTTTGCTGACTTTAGCTGCTGCCTTCAAAGAGAGAAATCTAGAGTACTAAATATGTCCTGCTGCCAAATATCAGAAATACTTCCTAAACACACAAATCAAAAGTCTTGGTGGCGCTGTATCAAGGTAATCACACCTAATGAACAAATACAGTGATTGGTTATCTGTCCTCCACAAGTTTAAGTTCAAGCTGAAGTTATGTCATATGTACAGTTATCAGTAATGTTAGGTATGTTTCCTCTATCAATAATTATAATCTCATGAAATTAAGATAAGTAAAATAGGAAGGATATCGGGACTGAGTTTGCCCCTTATTAAAAACAAAACTAGGTTGAAGAAAATGAATAGGAATGCTGAGCAGTTTTATTTGAGAAAAAAATGTTGACAGCAACAACATATAGATTGCAAAACAGCTGGGAAGAAATAGCTGGGGTTTATAAACAGACAAGACAATGCTTGATGCTACCCTTCCAGTTATCAATTATTGCCACCAACAGAATTATTTCTTCAAAGGGCCTTACAACTCAGCGCTGTAATTTTTGCTGCGACCAAACAGAATTATTCTGTTCCAAGAGAGTAGTTCAGAATTGGCTTAAAAATCACAACTCTAACTAAGGGCATTGATCTTTTATATACAATCAGTAGAGACTTTGACTGTAGAAAGGTTCAGAATTCATTCACAGTATAGTTAAAAAAAATATCTGGCATATGGGAACCAAGAGATGGCAATCTATGGTGGCATACAGCATACTGTACCACCATATGTTGTAGTAGTAAATCAGAAACATATATACCTAATATTTTGTATAACTGCAAACATTTGCTAAACAAAGGAACTGAATTTTCTTGTTTTTTCAACAACGATACTTTTGTCTTCCCAAGAGAGGGGGTGGTGGATGAGCCAACCTCTCTCTAAGAAATTATAATAATAATATTATATTAATAATAATATGAATTATAAAATACAATAACATAGAAAATATGCCTAAAATATCTAAAATAAAATAACTAAAACAACTGCCCCAAAAGCTACACTTTTTTTTCTTAAAAAGGTCTGTTTCAGAGCAGTAAGTAATTTAGAAAACATAGGCAATTTACATGAATTTAAGCAGTTAACTAAACCACATTTGAGAACTGAGAACATCTGACGTTACTTGCAAATTCATAATTTAATCAAATCAACTGTTCTAATTTTAAATAACTGAATCAATTATATAGTTCAGCAAGCCTAGAAATATGAATGCTCTCTCACTTATTATTTAGCCATCATTAAAACGTCTATCATGACACATGCATTGCAATCAACACATCATGCTGTCTATTATTCATTTTAACAAAGCTGTTACTCCAACACTTCAAATGTCATACACATTATACTCAAAGCTATGTTTTTCTATCACATATCCGTCATTGAACGTATAACACCATAAATGGTTCTTTGTATTGAATAAAAGTAATGTAAATCATAATATAATCACACTGCATTAGGAAGCTCAATACCACAGAGATCTGGATTCAAGTTTAATGTCATTACTAGCTCTGAATGAATTAGTTAATCTCCAAACCAGAAACTTAGCCAAAGTTACACAATCTTCATGAGACTCTATACTAATGAATGCAAACACAGAGTTCATGGCTCAAATCATCCTTTTAAGGTAAGCTAATTTGCCTACACTTAAAAAAATGCTTCCTGGACAATCCTTTAAGAGTTCTTCAAATTGAATCTGTGGTGGAACCCCTATACATTCTATTAATCTCTTTTAAAGAGATCCTCAAATAAGATACATCATACTACGTACAATATTTGATATATATCAGTTTCTACTGTCTGTCTGAGGGAAAACCGGACATATTATTCTATTGTTCTATTGGAATACCACCTTATTCTTTTCACCTGTATTGCCAGGTGAATTCATCTGTTCAACACACCAATCAGCAGTGCATGAGTTTGATTTTTAAGATTGCCACCTGTCGAGAGGCTCTTCCTCTTTCTATATTGTCTGTGTTTAATCCCAGTGAATCTACACAGTCAGAAAGTGTGATAGAAACAGGAAAATAGAACTTCTCACCTAGAAGAGCAACAGGAGGAGGGCTGCACAAATCTGGAAGAAGAAGGGAAGACTAGCACACTGGCAAGCGACAGGCAGTACAAAATAACATACAGTATATATGGCGTCAGATGCTACATCAGCAGAAGCACGGGGCCCTCTTTAAGGAAATGGTTTCCATGTCAGACCAATAGAACCTCGAGCTCCTGAAATACTTTCTGCCCAACCCCGATCACCTCGTAAATATATTTCCCTCAAGACATATGTTGCCCTGGGCAGTATTCCTTTCACACTGTATACTATTACAATGTAGCACGGCAGACATTGAGAAAATAACTATATATATATATATATATATATATATAGTTTGTGACTATATATATATATATAAATATACATATATGTTTATGTGTGTTTGTGAAGTTAATAGATTTATAAGATAATCCTGGGCAACATGGATAATGGGTACTGGAAAATAGTAACTTTCAGATCTTTCCGGATACTAACTTGTAATCAATTTGGGATAACAAATATGATTTACAGTTACATTTTTGTTAACTGTCAATCTTATCCAGAGCAGCATAACAGATACTGTATTTCTTAGATAGATATTAATTAACTGAATATGGCAAATACACAAGTGAATCATAGTGAATCATAGAATCAAGCATATTGCTAACATTTATTTTAATATTGTAGCCTACAGTATACATTTTGAAAATAGATTACAATTCAATGGCAGTTTACAGTTAGTATTCATCAGATGCTGTAAGAACACATGGCTTTTCCTGAAATCTTAGCTTTGTGTTTTTAACATCCAAATCTAAATGAAACTAAATGAAAGTACACTGTAAAATAACTTTAGTAGTTTTGAACAAAAAACATAATACATTATTTCAAGTTAAATTCATTTTTTTAAATGACTATAATAGTCCAAAAACTAACCTAAAAGTAAGATAAAAAATGTGTCAGTCATTTACGCAGATTCAAACTTCTTTTTCCTGCCATCCATGCCAGCCTGGTTATCAATGTTCTTACGCCAGTCAGCCACTTCCTCCTGCATAACACAAAGTTTACAGATAGACATTTACAATGGGTATAGATTCCTCTTTCAAAATGTTCACCTGTTGTTGCCTTACATACTGAAATGAAAACAAAAACTAACCCTAACCCTAACACATTAAATCAGACTTTTTATGGCATTATTTATACCCAGTAACCCACAATTTCCAAGTGAATTATTATTTTTTAATTCTGAAAATGAATCCAAATTAAAATATTAAAATACCCTATTTTGAATAAGTGAACACCCCCTTAGAATTGCAATTGCAAACTAGCTGAGGTATAACCAACCACCTTCCAGATCACAAATCAAGATAATTGGCTTCCATCTATGAACAATTGTAGTGATTTTGATTAGTTCAGAATCAGAGTATGTATATAAGATGATTCCAAAGTCTTTGTCTGTCCCTTGGAGCACACTTAAGACCGTTAGTGGAAGGCATATTGCATCACCCAGACCTTGCATAGATCAGCTGTCCCTCCAAACTGGATCACCGGGCAAGGAGGAGACTGATCATAGAGGCTACCAAGAAAGCATGTCAACTTTGAAGGACTTTCAGGCCATTATGTCAAAGACTGGTCAAAGTGTGGCCTCTATGGGAGGGTGGCAAGAAAAAAAAAAACACTGCTCAAAAAAGCAACAACAAGTCTCGTTTGAACTGAGCTTTGTCCAGAAGCAGAGTAGATTCCGAGGCCAAGTGGCAAAAAGTGCTGTGGTCAGAAGAAACCAAAACTGAACTCTTTGGCCTGAATGCAAAACTATATATCTTGCAAAAACCCAATACATCTTCCACCCAAAGAACACCATGCTTACATGTAGCAGTGGCAGCATTTTGTTGTGGGGGTGTTTCTCCTCAGCAGGAACTAGAGCACTTGTCAGGATAGAAGGGACAATTCAAGGTGAATGTCCTTGAGTGGCCTAGTCAGAGCCCTGACCTAAATCCCTTTGAGAAACTATGGAATGACTTGAACAATGCATCCCATAAATGGTCACCATGCAATTTGACTGAGCTTGAACACTTCTGTAAGGAAGAATTGGTTGATGTTGCACAGTCTAGGTGTGATAAGTTAGTAGAGACATATTCAAAGAGAATCATGGCTGGAATTTAAGCAAAAGGTGATAGGACCTAATATTAACTCAGAGGGGTGTTATCCAAATAGAGTATTTTACTGTTTTCATTCTAATACTAATAATTTTTTTAATTATTTTTTTTCAGTTTGATATTTGGGCTTACTGTGTGTAAATTTCAGGCAGTGAGGCAATAAAAGGTGACCATTTTTAAAATGGGTGTTGACTTTCTATAACCAATGTACAGTATAAAGCATGTATCTGATCATTTTGTCAGGGCTCTGAACACATAGAGAACAAAGGAACAAAGTATGTCCCCTAGAATGTCAAGACAGAGCCATTTCTGCAGAACACACTATGCATAGGGCCCAATACCTGATAGGATGCTTCCAACCAAAAAAGAGTGGACAATTGCGTCAGAAATTGTCACAGACATTAACTCAAGTAGCCTGTGCTGTACATATAAATATTTACATACTTTTGGTTATAAATCACATCACATCTTAAAACTGCCTAGAAACAGTTTTTGTGGTGAAATATTATTTGCTGTTTAATTTGGAACTATTGAAAAACGCAGTTTTCTAAATACCTTTTGGTGTGCGCAGAATGGTTGTACATCTTTTACATAAAAATCTATACTGTAAATAATGAGTGCCTTTCGGTGCCCTCCACAAGAGTCTCCACAAGATTAATAGCATATTCCGAACAACGTTAAAGCAGGCAAATTGTTGAGAACCTGCCTACAGGAACTTATCTGACAAATTTTGAAAAAACATTTTCTGGGCCAGACTACAGAATAAAGGTATTTACAGGATGTACAGTGGTATACATAACCAACTCAACCATTTAAGATCACCTGTACATCACAAATGTTGCTGCCTATGGGAACTGCAAAATGTAACATAGATACAACCATTCAATTTACTAGAATATTTAGGTCCAATTAAATGAGAGCTGTGCATGGTCATTTGTTGTATTGGTACTTCGAGAAAATGAAGCCGTTATGGCAGTTGAAGGTAATTTGAAAAACAAGTATATATTTCAGATGGCAAATGTCTGCACTTTGATTAATAATTTTGACTGTTTTTAGTTTTTTATAAATTACCTTTGCTCATCAAACTTGCCAGGTTGCAATACAATACATAAACCGCTAAATATGAACAGTTATTAGATCTAGTTAGTGCCCCCCTAAAGGCTAAAGCCAGCATCGGTCAGGAATTTATTTAATAAAGTGCTCTGCATGTACCAGCAAAATGTCCCTGCATAAATACAACATTTTCCATCTACTGCAAGGTTCTTCCAAGAACCCCATACAAAACCAAATGTGAAATATGAACCTATTGACTGCAATGGTTTCTTTAGAAATGTTAGGGTTCTTTGAGTAACCCTTAATTCCAAAGAGTGTACATTGAAGTTATCTTCTGCTTTGTAGGTTTGCTCACAAATATACTCACCTCCTCTTTGACCTCCTTCTTCACTTCTTTCAAGTTAGCCCTGAAATTCATGGTAGCCTTGTGTTTGGTGCCCAGCAGAGCTGACAGCATAGCATCAGCGGACAAACGCACTTTCTTCAGAGCTGGCTTTTTCATGCCTTGGAGATCAACCACTTTCATCTTCAGGTCCTCTATCTGTCAAGAAGGTGAGTCAGGACAAAGTATAGACCAGTGGGTGTAGCCAGGATAACAATATGGAATAAATAGTAACTCACCACTTTGTCAGCCTTCTTTTCTTTTGATTCAGTGTCATTTCTTTCTTCATAAACCTTGTCGACCATCTGGCCCAACTTTTTTATCATTTCCTTTTGGCACACAAACCCATCACAGATCACTTGTATAAGGCACCAGCTTATCACCAGTCTCTACAATGTATGGAATAAATCACTTTCTGCAGTAAAACAGTCACGCACTGTTAAAGTCTTTAGCTTACAATGTGATACTGTATAACAAATGAATCAGAGTACATATGTAGAACTTCTAATCTAATGAATTACAAGAATCTTACCACCAGGGCTGCTTGATCTCCAGACAGATCCAGAGCAGGGAGCTCAGCCAGGATTTTGGCTTTCTCCTGAATCACCTCCTGTTTCTCTGCTTCTATCAGATTAGCAGCAATCTGCAGCACCAAGCTCTGGAGGGCAAACAAAAAACTTAGTGAGCCAAACCCATTGTATTACTTTAGTATACAATAAGAACAGATTAGCTTGCTTCGGATACTTAAGGATCATGGATAGCAAAGAGTCAGATTCACTGTCCTACCTGTAGCCGTATAAGTTTTATAGAAAAGACATTGACAGAATGGAAAGTTTGCACCAAAGTCATCAAACACAAATATGAGTAGATACAGTGGAATGTTGTCATTGTGAAATTAGTTGAGTTTACCTTAATATGATGCTTGCGGCTAGGACTCATTTTTTTCCTGTGTAGAAATCAGAGTTTAAAATACTGGTGCAATACTATGTTCTGAACATGACTGGTGAATTTGTGGACAGAGGATCATATCAGTCATATTTTTTGGCATGTCGAATAGGATAACAAGGTCCTAAAACATGCCATTCACTAATAAAGGCAAAAATTCAACAATAGGGTTTAGACATATTAATGATTGGTTTAGGAACATTAGGAAACGGTGAATGTTAGGGCTTGTTTGGAGAACACTCCTACTTTCAAATACTGAAACTGTTACAGACCCAGATAGTATCAAACAAATCTACTTACTCAGACATGACGGCGGAATGTGTTCTTCAGATCCTGTAATGAAGAGGCAGAATTTGCATGCACTGCAGTTTGATACAAGCATCACAAGCCCAGTCAAAAGTAACAACAGTTAGTATCCAACTAAGTTTAATTAAAACTGTCTGCTAATAGAGCAACCCAAACTTTCATAGAAGAGAAACATCATTCATTTTAAAGTTAGGAGTTTTTGAAGCAATTTTGACCAGGCTATGTTTGAACAGCTGGAGAGCACAGTCCGCCATGTCATCAATGGACTGTCACTTTATTGATTGTCTTTGCACAAAACCTAAGCAGGGATCTTGGTGCTGCACTATCCTGATAAATGTATTATGCGCCAACCTTTTTTTTTCCCTGAACTCTGTCTATTCCTTTATCTAGCTAATATTTTGTTATGCAAATCCCTTTAATTAAACATTTCAATATTATGATAGATAACATGATATGGCAATCAGAATGACTGAAATGGTGTAAGACATTGTTAGAACACGCTGCAATATACGCTGAGATTGACTTTGGGCACAAAAAGCCACCAAATTCTGTCATGTTTTAAACTGTATAATAATGTGCCTTCGACAGGTTATCTATAAGTTACTCACACCTGCTCAAGATAGAGCTCAAGTGTCTGAAGAGAGGGAGACGTGTAAATCAGGATGGCTTGCTGCTCACTATTCCCCTAGTTGTTATTGTCACTTTTGCATTAAACATGTGGTTTGAAATAATTTGTGGAGATCGTTAGGTAATGGCAATTCTGTAGAAAACATCTTATTCAAACATTAATAAATTGTAAATTATTATATATTGTGTCTTATGATGGTGCATTAAGTATCTTTTTGTTCAAAGTCAATTCTTAAGAAAAATTATGACATGTTTATCTAGTCTCTGTTTCAGCTAGCTCATTGTAAATTACAAGTCATTTTCAAATACACACAGAGATCAAAGGTTGTGTTCAATTGTTACTGTCTAACAACTAACCGACAAACAGTAAATGTTGATAGAGTTTAGTGGTTACGTATAGCACAGATTCCACACTGTAGATACTTCAATACACTTGCATGTGCATAAGACATAGCTGGCACTTTCACAGTCATGACTGTCAGCACTGATGGCGTGCCCAGGTCTGTCATGGGGAGAGCCCAACATTTTCCTCATGGTATTCTCCTATACAGTACTAACAGGTGAAATGTCGTGCTCTTGTGACAGGCGTCACTTTGTGTAATTATTTAGTATGCACTGTGCGAGTCTCAATGATATACATTTTGTTAGTCTTTCTTTCATTTTCAATCAAGACACATCCAACCTTTTAAGCGTGATGGACATACAGTACTAGATATGAAGAAAAGAAGAGGTTCTCACCTGTGAGAAGAAGAGAACAGGACACACTCGGGTGAAGAGGGGGAGACACTAGCAGGTTGCAAATCAATCAGGGTATATATGTAGACAACTGATGAATCAGCAGATACACAGGGCCCTCTTTATGGTGATGGAGATTCCTCAGGCCAATGGAACTGCTAGCTCCTGAAATACCATTGACCCTTTCCTCCAACTCTCATAAGTATCTCTCCCTGCAAATGTCATCCAAAAGCTTCACAAAAGACATTGTAAAGAGATAAACCATAAAGTAATCTACCGCCTCACGCGACTGAACCCAGTGAGCAAAATAATTGGAAACATTTATCTTCAAATTGTATTTGCTTATAGGTAAGGCACTAAGACCTTTTTCTAGAACGCTTCATGAGAGGAGATATGGAAAGATCTAATTTCTGTATGAAAATATACTGTTGGTTTCATCAAGGGCAACATGTTTGAGGCCATTTTCAGGTTAAAGTAATTAATTTCACAATCTTGGTTCCTGGTTGGGATTTGGATCACAGCCAATAATCAAATTGGTAATCAGTAGGGATAAGCCAATGAAGTTAGAAGTAAACATTAGAGGTGTTAGATATTTTTGACAGACTTTGCTACAGTAACTGATCGATACAGTAGATTTATTCTCATGGGGAACAGAATGTCACTGGGAACACTACATTTTTTTGGAGTTAGAGATTTTCCTGAAAACAATCCTAACAATGGCATGACCAAACAACGTTATGTAGCCTACTTAAAAAGATAGTTAAAAAAAAATTCATATTTGGGTTTTGTCTGAAGGCCCTAAGTGTCATATTTCACGATAAGCCATTCTTCATTTCTGTCTCAGCCTCGAGTTAGCCTCAATAGTTATGTCCATATTCAAAAATTTAAATTGTGCAACTCGATTTAGCAAAAGAAACATTGCAAGCAGAAACTCGAAAATACTTGAAACTAAGTTTGGGTAATCTGTCGTGCTAGCAGCAATTTTTTTATTTTGATTGCATACTGCCAAAATTGCTGCTGGTATTTTTTACTGCAAACTAGGACTATTTTTTCCAGCCACCACATAATTTCCTCAGTTATGATGTAATCATTGAAGTTCTTTAAAATAACAACTACACTGACCCAGATAATATTGTCAGGAGCTAAATTAGCTAGCGTATTTTCATCTGTGTTGTTTAGAATTGTAGACATACAGTAAAGAGATTTTAGGTATCCACACACAAACACACAATTAAAAAGTGTAGGTGGAAAATAATGTCGGGTGCCAATTATTGTCTTAGTTAGATCAGAGTTTTGACACTTGACAAAGTCCTTCTCGCCCCATGGTCTGCCTTCCATTGACATATTTATCTTTCGACCATTTTGGACAATTCTGCGAGTAGGCTATGTATTGTTTGCCTAGAAATTATGAGATAAGGATTTAAATTTTACACTGTCATTTACCAATCCGGAGTTTGCAAATTGTAGAATATTGCAATTAAGTGCCATAATCTTGAATAATCAAACAAAGAAAGTAGTAAACATTACATTGAGGTTTGTTAATAAATTTGCAATGTGGGATCATGATCCAATTACACAGCTCAACACATGAAGATGTGAGAGTTTGAGAATATTAGCTGTCTGGGTATACTGAAAATAAGAATTGATTTGCAATTTAAAAACATTCTTTCGGGGAAGACAACATCAACAGTTTATTTGTGATATACAATGCTACCAGTTTTAAGTTGAATAGTTTTTGAGTCAGTTTCTGCTTGCAAAAAATTGAAAAAGCCCTATTTATTGATGCTTATAAAAATATAAATATTAACATCCTTAAGAATTCAAGAGCTATGCATATCTAAAGTAATTAACAAATGCTGTTTTATTTTGGAGTATTTATTTATTTAGGTACTGCACCTTTGGCATGAATATTAGACATAGGTAAATTAATTCTGTAATGAAAACATGGAAAAGGAAGGTAAAACGTATCAGACATTTATGCAGCTCCCTCAAACATCTTCTTTCTGCCATCCATGCCAGCTGCTTCATCCACTTTTGCACGCCAGTCACCTATTTCCTCCTGCATAACACAAAGTTGGTGATGTGACACTAATAGTGTTAGAGGATACAGTAGAAATGACATGTATCTAATATTTTTGTCAAATTTCTGAGCATATTCGGTACACCTGCCATTAACTCCTACATTGCAGTTATTAATGAATTAAAAGGTTTCCAAACAAATACCCACCTCCTCTTTGACCTCCTTCTTCACTTGTTTCAAGTTGGCTTTAAAGTCTATGGTAGCCTTGTGCTTGGTTCCCAGCAGAGCTGACAGCATAGCATCAGCAGACAAACGTACTTTCTTCAGAGCTGGTTTCTTAATGCCTTGGAGATCAACCACTTTAATCTTCAGGTCCTCAATCTGAGAACATGGGGAGTCAGGACAAAGTCAAGACCAGGCATTGTTTTTAAGATCAGGACCATATTACATTTTATTCATGGCACCTCTTTGTTAGTCTTTGCCACTTTTGCTTCTGCGTCATATCGTTCCTCATCTATTTTGTCGATGGTTGATGCCAACTTTTTAATCATTTCCTGTTGGCAGATAAACACATGATGAGATATGTCATATGACAAACATAAATCTCTTTGCTGAGAAAGGAAATAATCACTGCTATCGGGAGTTGTTAGCACAGGGCTAACATGTGCCAGGTTATCTCTTGTGATCAGCTACAATGTCACATGACACTGTCGAGAATTTGCATTGGCTTATGCATAAACTCTTTTCAGGTTTCATAATTATTCTCCCAATTTGTCCTTCAATGGTCAGCATTTTGTAAATAATCATAAATATGATGTTTGGGATAAATCTCAGTCATCTCATTATAATTTTGGAGCAGATCAAATCCATTCAAATGCAAATGTTTAAAACATTTTGCAAAATCCAAACAGTATATAGAATGATGATAATTCCCTAAGGATTTATACTCTTGTAATGATGTATGGATTATATTGGTACAAGTACCTGCAGCTCAGCAATACCCCCAGACATATTTGGAGCAGGGCAGTTTTCTGCCATATGCGCTTGCTTTGCCTGTTTTAATTCCACTTCTTCTTTCTCCAGCAGGTTTTTCGCAATCGAGAGCATCACGCTCTGGATTCCAAAGGGAAAAGAGTGTCAGAGTAATGCAGACCAAGACCAGACAAAAATATGTTGTACCCATTAACACAAACATGCTTTTGCCTAGTATCAATTTCAGATACTCTCAAATGTACAACATTGCATTTCAAAAAGTTACCTTGAGGTATAAATAAGTGTGAATAAATTATAGACAGCCAAAAGATGTAAACTTTAGGTGCATCATGCCAGCTACTGTTATCTGAAGAATATGTTTTTTCTACAGTATGACTGTTTTATATTTTGTTAATGTTGTTAAGTTGTTGATGTGTATTTGTTGTAAACAGGGCAGACTATAAAATGGTAAACTTGAACACAGCATGACTTCCCTATTAAAATAAAGGTAAAATGCAAATCATATATACATAGTTTGTATTTAATCTTAAATAAGTAAAAGTATTTTTTTGAACAGTGTATAACTGCTTTGACAGGACAATCTTTAAAATAAGAATTGTTTATTAGACATAGAGAAAGATAGTTACATATAAATAGATTTGCCTTTATAAATAAAGGTTAAATAAAAAGATGTTAGGATAAAAACTGATTTTCATATTAGAAAGGAAATTTGGATTTAATTATGACATTACCTTCAGATGAGACTTGCGACTCGATGACATCTTTTTCCTGTGAGAGGAAGTAGTCACATTGTAAAAATAATCTAGATGCAGTCATACAACAAGGTACAGTCCTTAAATCTAATGAACATGATACTTACTCAGACATTTTGATGGTTCCTTTTTGTCACACCTTAAGACAGAAGATAGAAATAAAAAGTAAATCACTAATATAACAACAACAACTGTAGTATGTCTTTTGCACTGTCATATAGATAATGAGTACTGAGCAATGATAATGTTTCTATCTGCCAAATCTACCAAATTAGCACACCGAAAATGTAAATATAGATGAAAAAACTAATATCAGAAATATTTTTAATTAGATAGTAATTAGGACAACCCTGGCTCACTTTGTTGGGGGAAGTGTTGTATTTCCTTTTGAAGTGCTGACCCAGGACATGAAACTGAACTTAGAATCTTGGAAGCTAGCCACAGGCAATAGAACGCCTCCTAACTAGTTTCACATTGCAGGTGTATGCATGAATATATGATATAGTCATAGGCATGTATCAAATGGCTGCTTGCCACTTGGATCAAAAACACACAGAGTTTCTTATTCCCCTGAGATAAACAAATCTAAATTTGTATTTGGCATGCTTTCCTGTGGTATGCCTAATTAATAAGTTGCTAATATTTGAATAAAACAATTCAAACAAAGAACTGTAACAACAATTTTTAACATTTTTTAAAATGCCTTTAGACACTACAAAAAGGTCTGTAAAATATACTTTAGAGGGATTTTTAGCTTAAACTTTTTGTGTTTTCTATAAAAAATTTCGGGAAAAAAAATCTTTCTCACGAATTTAAACAAGGCATGACTTAAATACTAAGTTGCTGACATTTGAATATAGTTACTCAAACAAAGAACAGTAAAAAAAAACATTTTTAACAGTTTTAAAATGTCTTAAAACACTACAAATAGCTCTGTAAAATTTCCATGAAATTAAGGAAGAAATTAACACCCTATATTTAAATATGTAAGTATAGCTTAACATTTTAATTTTGTCCTAACTGTTTATATCATGTCTTGTTCCCATCATCTAGAAGACTAACACAGAGGAAAATAATTTAAGATTACCCAAACATAGCAGAACAAAAACAGCAGGTAACACAAATCGCTTGAGCTATTTGAGCTATCTCAAGGGCCAACACATAAAATCATAGTATAATATTCCTAGTGACCAAGAGGGTTCAATTCGTAAAGCTAGCTCTACTATTTAAAAAAAGCTACATTTACATGTAGTGATGTAAAACATTAACATATCTGTCAATCATGTACATGTAATGAATCTCAGGAAATGACTGCGTTAAACACACAAAAAACTGCACAGATTAAGCTAAACCAAGTTGGCTCACATACAGTACATACACTAAACACTTTATGCAACGGTGGGCCCCGGAACTGAACCCACTACATTTATATAAGTCCTGTGTTCTACCAATTGAGCCATACTGGACCACAGAACCACTGAGTCTTATTACTGAACAGAAACCAACAATTTCAGCAGCAATACTACATACAGCACAGTCAAGAGTCAGATGCATATTGTGGCTGCTGGAGCACTATAAAATCCCATGATAATACTCACCTATGAAGAAATTATGACAAATCACGAGCAGCTGGGAGAGCTGAAGAGGATGGCAAGCAACTGACAGATGAACTGATGCAGTACCCAGTTTTAAATGTGTATGGGTGGATACCAGTTTTTCACCCCTCCCTCCCCATGGCAGGTCATTCTTTATGGTAATGGTCAGTTATGCTGTCTGCCTCCAGCCTGCCTGATATACTGTCCTATCAAGCCCTTGAATATCATAGTATCCTCCCTCCCATCAGAATGCCAAGCCTGGCTCTTACATTATAGTATAACATGATAGGTAACCCTCATCATGAGGGCATTCTGGTCCCACATCTTAAAATAGGCTCCACATTTACCGAACAGATAACTACAGTTTCAGTAACTTTTAGATGTTTTGCTCAGTATTATGAAAGCGTGACTAAACAATAACTAGCAACAGTTCGTCAAAGCTTTCAGCTACATATCTACATTTCATTTATCCTCATACATTTGGTGCTCACTGGGTAGCATAGACAGACATGATTCCAACATATATCTAAACATGAACCAATCATGAGCTAAATATGAACCAATCCAGTAATCACGGTTAAGTAGGCTAACCCATTAATTGTGTCAATTAATGTTGGCCGGCTATCATCGTTGTCACAAATGAACACTTCCAATAGGCTAGCTGACCTGTTGTATATATATTTTAAAGGGTATTAGCAAAATATGTTGTTTGAAATAATTTGTTATTGTTGGTTTATTTACACTCAGCAGATTCTGCATCTGCAATGATGAAATTAAAAAGGAAGGGGAGCTACAGTGACCCCAGATGATCGCAGTAAACAGAAGAAAATAATGCATTACCAGTCCCAATTAAATCAATAGGTCTGTGGGTAACTTCAATAAATGTAGTCATACCTTTCGAACAATGGAGGAATACCCAAGTGAAGATGGACTTGAAAAGCGAGCAGAGTTGTTTAAGTATATCTGGAGAAAGGCTACAAGACTGAGAACAACAACATGTACTACTAGTCCTACTGTACATTCACCAGCCAGTTTTATAAAATCCCGTATTGGTTTCCTTGCTCTCTAGGCAGTCTATGGACAAGGTACAACAGCAATCCATGCTTTGGTTTAGTTTCTGTGGCACCCTTTCAAAATGTTAATGTTTAAGAATATCTGGAACATATCCTATTGAAGTTATCAGAACGATATTTGCATTTTTTGATGATAATAAATTACATCGCAGTATTTTTAAGTGAAAGACAAAAATGAAGTATATTTCCAAGACTGTAGAAGTTAGTTATTTTATGGACAAACCAAGAGGTTTCCCATTTCCCCCGTACCTGTGGTTGTGTGAGCTATGGTTGGGCAGTAGAGGGTCACATGTCCATGCTAATCCTCCAACGTCTGACTCTCACTACTCCAGAGATTTCTCAATGTACAGCACCAACCTGTAGTACAGAATCACAAGCCACAATGAAACTATTTTGTCATGAGTACTCAACTTCCCTAGTTAATATTATTTTCTGTAACTCTTCAAATTAAAATAATGCTCTTGTATATTAATATTCAAAGGCTTAAAATATATGAAAACTTCATCCCAAATGTCATTACAAACGTCATGAATGCTTATCATTTCTATGATTTACACTAAATTATCATCAAATCATAGAATTATTTACCACTAATGTAATCATTACTTATACTAATATAAGTACAGTATTCATGCTCATTCATGAAAGTTGTTAAAACAAACTATTTTTGTTCATTCATTATTCTTACTAAATGAGTGTTGTCATTTAGCATTTGTATTAGTATTGACCATAGCATCTACTGTTGATTAAGTCATTGCATAAATACGTCAGTATCAGTTTTCATGCACAACAAATTATAGGAGTCATATTTACCTCCAGTGCGCAAAGTAAGCAGGTTTCCACAGACACAAAGAGAGAGCGGAAAAGGGAGAGAAGGAACAAGAGAGAAAAAAAGAGAACATGCACAAAGAATATTGCTTTTGGTGTGTGTGATAGGTTCTGAGAAAAGGAAATGTAAGCTTAAAGGAATTAGGGATTTGATTTGTATACCTTGCTTCTAACATGCCCATTTTTTTGGTTATGACTAATGTTACATATTATCTTAATTCTACCTAATCCTACCAGCCAAAAGTATGAGTACGTTTAGTTTCTTAATCACCAAAATACAAAAATTTAAGTAATGATATTATTTAAGACAGATATACCAAAGAAATTATATTCTATAAATACTTCAGTAAAGTCGGCCTACATTTCTTCATAGAATAAGTGCTTTTTAAAATGTATTGAAGTTGCTAGGTGATAGCTCTTCGTGGAGGTGCTGCAAAATTCCTTGATAACATGTAAAGCATTTGCCAAAATAATCAAATTGCTCTTTTCTGTATAGAAGTAGTCAAGGATGGGGTTTAGAAGAATAGGGAGAAGAAGGAAATAGGGAAGAGAACAGGTTCTCTGCTGACATCTTGTGGTTTCACTTTTCATTATATGTGATTTATGTATAAATAATATTTTACAGTAGAAATGCTAGCTAAATAAAGCCAATTGTTACTTAGTTAATACAGTCCATGTTTAAATCAAATTGTATTCTCATCGAGTTACTTTGAAGTGGCACATTATATTCTAATTAAGCTGACATTTATTTCTAAATGTTTGAGGAAAATCCTGCCAAACACGTTACATACAAAAAAACTTTTTGGGGCTGGAAGTAGGTAACCTAAATAGAGATGTCTGATATGTGCACATGACTAACGTAGTTGCCAATTATTAAAATAATGTATATTGAAAAGCGCAAGTAATGGATGTCTCACTATATCAGTGCAAAAGTAGTAGTAAATTAACAAACGTGCATATCAATGTTCAAGAGAAATGATTATCAGAAGTATCAAACCAATGCTGTCTTACTTCAAATTATTTATTACATTACGTCACTTAGGCATGATTGATGGACATCTAGGTAAAAAAAAGAGCTATCTTCCATAGCTGCTGTTTACTTTTGACATAATAAATAATTTAAGGTAAAGGAATCGACAAAATGACTAGCTCTGTTACGGTCCAATACAATAATCAAAAAGATAGATGAAAAAATGTGTCCTTTATGCGGATTCAAACTTCTTCTTCCTGCCATCCATGCCAGCCTGTTCATCAATGTTCTTACGCCAGTCTCCAACTTCCTCCTGCACCACAAATAGTTTATGATCAGGCATTCATAATTCAACTTTTGAACATTCGGGACAATTGCCATCAACTCCTACAGTATACTGATTCATTGATTTAAAGGTTTCCAAACAAATACCCACCTCCTCTTTGACTTCCTTCTTCACTTGTTTCAAGTTGGCTTTAAAGTCTATGGTAGCCTTGTGCTTGGAGCCCAGTAGAGCTGACAGCATAGCATCAGCAGACAAACGCACTTTCTTCAGAGCTGGCTTCTTCATGCCTTGGAGATCAACCACCTTTAACTTCAGGTCCTCAATCTGTGAGTGAGTCAGTGCAAAGTCAAGACAAGCAGTTGTTTCCAGGACGGGGACAATGTATAATGTAATTCAATGTACCTCTTTATCTGCCTTCTTCACTTTTGCTTCTATGTCATATCTTTCCTCATCAACCTTGTCCACGGTCTGGCCCAACTTTTTGATCATTTCCTGTTGGCAGAACAGACATCATACCTCATTTGTATTCCATTCAGCTTTTTTGCACAAGGGTGAAGATTGGGATGAATAAAACATAATCAATTTATTTCAGTTTCTATGCAAATTGAATATCAACCAAATGTAGCCTTAGTGCATATTGCAGTATAAAGTACCATATGCATTCTATAGAAAGAAAGATAATTCCCTTAGGACGCATCTATTTTATGGTTGTATGGATGATTTATTATGTTACACATTCAGAAGAAAAGGTCACATCCAGCACAAAAGTATTCTTCTGTTGTCCCCATAGGAGAGTCCTTTGAATAACTATTTTTGGTTCTAGTTAGAAACCTTTAAGGTTCCATAAAGAACCATTTTCACAAAGAATTCTACATGTAACCTAAAAGGAACCAAAAAATGGTTCTCTCAGAAAGCGTGATGGGTTTTCGGGATAACTAAAGAACACTTTTGGGACTAAAAGTGTAGGTATTCAAGGGAATGAAATGTGAATAAACTGGTTGCAGGGGTCCAATACCTGCAGCTCCGCAAGACCCCCAGATATATCAGGTTCTGGGCAACTTTCTGACATATATGCTTCCTTTTCTTTTTTCGTGGTAGCTGCTTCAAGCTCCAGCAGGTTTTTTGCAATCGAGAGCATCAAGCTCTGGTGATAAGGTGAGAAAGAGACATTTTGAGAGACTTAAAACATTTTGGACTTAGTATTACAAACACGCTTATTCCTGGTATGAATTTTAGACACTCTTGATACATTCAAAAAAGGAACCTTTTGGTGTAAATACGATTTTTAATGAATATTTGACAGCCCTTGCAGGCACAAGCCAGGAATACCTTTTATCTAGTACGTATTGTGGAGTTAAAAGTTAAATAGAAGAAATTTGAATAAAGTAGTTTTTAATATTACTTGGTAAAGTTGGATTAGATCAGTGTACTTACCTTCAGATGACCCCTGCGACTCGAATTCATCTTTTTCCTGTGAGAAGAAGAGTGGTCATATTGTTTGAATGATTTATATACTCGAACACAATCCATCATATATTGTATTTTAAGAAAACCATTTCTAAAATGTTACTTACTCTGACATCTTGCTGGTTTACTTTTTCCACACCTTTTAAGAAATAGAAAATAAAAAAATGAACAATGCCAAAATGTATCCACCAAATTAGAATACAACAAGAGATATAACTCAGTTTATTTCCAAGAAATTAGTAGCCTACCCTTGTTAATTCTAGTGTGTGGTGTGTGGCATTTCTTTTTCTAATGCAGACAAGCAACTGCAATTTCTGATTTTAGCATAATGTTGTTAGATACTGGCAATGGAACCACTTCTAAATAGTTTGACATTTGAAGATGTATCAAATTACTGCTTGCCACTTTTAACAATTTCGTTATTTAACAGATACAGTTTCAACTTAAGTACATTCTCAATGAGAGTTTCATATTACCCTGAGGTAGACATCTCTATACTGGTATTTTGCATGCTAAGGGCTGGCATACATAATTACAGTGTTGCGGTCATACCAACAAAATGTTACCGTAACTTTTTACTAATGTGTTAAAATTCTGAGTTGCTCTTTGAAATGTTAAATGTTTCAAGAGATAGTAAAAGCATTTTGGTGTAGCTTTGGTTGGTCCAGGAGTCTTAACCTCTGCCTCCAGTACAAACATGTGCTGCAGTTTAGGTTTAAATCTGGACCACTGATCTAGCAAAGACTCTCGCAACTCTCTTTTCACGCTTTCCTGTCAAATGAAAAGCATAAAAATGTCTGAAACAAAATCTTAAGAGATAATAATAAATTTGAGTTGTTTTGACATCCCGAAGCGTACAGTAGTTGTTTCTTTCCAACAATCACTTTAAACAGGGATTTATGTTCACTTAATTATTAATGAATGTTAAAATATTATTTAAACGTAACATAAACATTCATTCATGATGCACAGGACATTTGTTCTGATCGTTGTTTGTGTCATGACTACACATTTTCATAATCAATAACCATTTAAGTTTGCACAAACACAGCAGAACAAAACATCCAGGTAGCAAGGCTCCTTTGGACAACCTGTGAGACTGAAACATTTACTCTCCCTGTCTTGTAAAGGCCTCATGGCTCAGAATGTACAGCTAATTACACTTCATAAAGAGCTAGAATCACATTTAAAATACACACAAATATCAAGCAATAAAATAGTAGCAATTAAACACTCAAATTCCTTAATATCTTTCAGTGATGCCATTGCAAACACAATAATTGCAAACATAACTACAACATAAACTAACTATCCTGTGGATTCAGACCAAATGTATATTTTCTTGCATCTGATCACCCTATATGACATTTATATCTGAAACAAGTTCACTATCTAACTATTTTTATGTACCAGGCCTAGGACTTCAACCCAAATCCCTGGTTGTGCTACAACATTGCTTTCTGACCTGAGCCATCTAGGAACACAGACCAACTGAGATCTCATTACTTTACATTTACTTTAAGTACAGAAACCAACATTTCATCCACAGCAGCAAAACTTGATAAAATTCAAAGGAGCCATGAGGCAGATACATATTATGGCTGCTGGAGCACCATAACATCCTACTATAATACTCACTTATGAAGGAAACGATAACAAATGAAGAGTAGCTGGCAGAGCTGAAGAGGGAGAGGATGGCTAGCAACTGGCAGATGAACTGAGGGAGTGTTCTCAGTATTAAATGGTAAAGGGTGGACACCAGTTGGGTATCCCTCCCTCTACATGGTAATGTTTCTCACAGTAAGTCAGTCTTTATGGTAATGGTCATAGTATCCCCCCCATCAGCAAGCCAAGATTGGCTCTTGCATTATTCTATAACATGGGGGGTAAAATGCACAGGGCAGTCTGATCCCCCATCTTAAAATAGGCTCCAAGTTGACTGACTAGATTACTGCTGTTCCAATGACTTCCTGATTTCTTGCGCTTTAACATCAACAATAATACGCAACTGCTTGCCACGATATCACCCCATATATACTTGTTTTAATTGAATTAGAATAAGGGTCATTTGGCAGCAGAATTACCTGGCAGGGCTGGTCCTGTAGGGTTAGTCCAATATTCACCAGCCATGTAACTAAACTCAAATGTGATGATCCATATTTAAAAAAATGTCCCAGATTATGTGGTCACAAATGTTTATGCAGCTTTTTATAAGATTTGAAGCTGTCCTCTTATTTCAGTAGAAGGGCTCCTGGTTTTTAGTGACAGGCAAACATGGAATGCTAAGTTTGATTTATGTGTTGAACTGTAAGACAATCTGTTCTTTAAAGTCACAGTTTGTTGGATTCAGTGGAAGTGATACCTTGAAGTGAGGGTGACGGTTGGTTTTTGCAAATTGGCCTTACTGCAGTCAACAAGAAAAAATACCAATAGGGGAAACATGCACTCTCTTGTTTATTAATTGACTTATAGAATTGATTGCCATTGCCTTATTTACGGAGCTATAATGCATTTAACCTTTGTTTAACTTCATAATACACCTGAATATTAACATGAATCACTCATCCAATTTTCTTTTTCCATAGAGCATGACATTCTTCATGTAACCAAATTTATGTCTGCACTGCAAATAAATAACATCACATTCTACTCACCGATTATCCTTGGGGAGGACCAGTGGAGGGCAATACAATGGATCAGCACCACCTGGGCTTGACGAGATAATTGAATATGGTTGCCTTGCCTCGTCGTGTTGCTGGGATTCCTCCTTGCGGTTGTGAGGTCAGTGAAGGTGGAACACCATAGAATGAGTTCCCTGCTGGCACGTAAAAAGAGAGCAGCACGATCCAAACCAGAACGGCATCAGATGTTCATCAGAAAACACATATCTCAACATCGACTGTCCATAGTTTGTTCAGAGTTGCCACAATGAAGTATGGCTTAATCACAAATTGGATATCACGAAATTGGGGGAAAAAAAAACCAGGATAAAAATAAAAAAATTAAAATAAAAAATAAACCTATAGTAAGTGAAAGGCATTGACTGGTATCTACCACTAAAATGCCTGATATCTGGTATCTACCACTAAAAATCTACCACAAGTCTTGCCAAAGTAGCTCTATATATATGTGAGTTATATTGACAAGCCCCAAGGTTTCCCATTCCCTCTTACCTGTGGTTTTGTGAACTCTGGTGGGGCAGTAGAGGGCGTTATATCCATGCTAATCCTCCACTGACAGGCTCTCACTACACCAGAGATGTCTCAAAGTACAGCAGCCACCTATGGTGTCACAAGCCACAAGAAAACATAGCTTTCATCAAGAGTAAACATTATCACATGCTCATTTCGGTGTGAGAAATACTAAAAATCCTATTGACTGAAACTCATTAAAATAAAGTAAAATTTTCACAAATAACCAATTTACAAATGTTTACAAATACTTCACAGGTCTACATTATCAGTCATGTTATATTCATGTTATAAATACATATTTAAATCATCAAAAAATGTATTCAAGCTCATTGTAAAATGTTCCCTTAATTTCAGTCTTGTTTTTCATATTAAATATGCACAGTAATTTAGTATTTGTTTAAGTGCTGAAAAACATCCAGAACTGATTAAGTCATTGCATGAATATGTCAGTATTATCTTCAATCCACAAGACGCTCAAACAATAAAAGATGCCACTAATTATAAAAGTCAAATTTACCATAGGTGTAATATGTCAGCTGATTTCTAGCCAGTTTCAGCAGAGAGACAAAGGGGAAATAGAAAAAAGAGAGAACATGCACAGAGAATATTCCTTTCGATGTGTGTGATGTTCTAAGATCAAAGCACTTTTCTACATCTAGCTTTTATCATTATGCCCATTATCTTGTATAAAAGAGGTGCTGTGGCATCCTCTGATAAATTGTAATACATAATCAAATAGCTCTTCTCTGTATAGAAGTTGTCAAGGATGGGGTTTACGAGAATAGGGAGAGGGAGGAAACAGGGAAGAGAACAGGTTCTCTACTGACATCTTGTGGTTCCACTTTCATTACATGTGATGAAATTACATATAAATAATATTTTAAAATAGAAATGCACATGCAAAACTGTTAGCTAAATCAATCTTAAATTTCTTAATGTAATCACTGTTGAATTTAAATTAAATTTAAATTCAAAATCAAGTTATTTTGAAATAACAAAATGTGTTGCTTTTATGCTGACATTTCTTGCTAAATCTTCTAGATATTCCCTTTGGAGCAGGAGTTGAGAACCTAGACCTAGTTGTTAGTTAAAGAAGTATCACTGAATCAATGCATAAGTAACAATACATGAATAAACATACATACCAATGTGTAAAGATAAGCATATAAAAGGTATCAAACAAATATGTCTTACTTCAAATTATTTATTCAATTCTTGCTCTTTGGGATGGTTGTTGGACTTAAGTAAAATAAGCCATGTTTAATAGCTGTTGTTTACTTTTAACATAATAAATTACATAGGTTAAATTGAAAAAGTGACTCTGTAACAGTTTAGCATGCACCAAAAAAAGATTGATAATGAAAAAATGGATGAGCCCTTTATGCAGATTCAAACTTCTTCTTCCTGCCATCCATGCCAGCCTGTTCATCAACGTTCTTACGCCAGTCTCCAATTTCTTCCTGCAGCACAGAGAGTTTGTCATTAGACGTTTTTAATACAACTTTTCAACATAGTAGGGAAAATTGGCACCAACTCTTACAATATGAATTTTACGGTTTCCACACAAATACCCACCTCCTCTTTGACTTCCTTCTTCACTTGTTTCAAGTTGGCTTTAAAGTCTATGGTAGCCTTGTGCTTGGAGCCCAGAAGAGCTGACAACATAGCATCAGCAGACAAACGCACTTTCTTCAGAGCTGGCTTCTTCATGCCTTGGATTTCAACCACTTTCATCTTCAGGTCCTCAATCTGTAAAGAAGGCGAGTCAAGACAAAGTCAAGTCGAGCGGTTTGTAGGATGGAGACAATATATAATATAATTCAGTATACCTCTTTATCTGCTTTCTTCACTTTTGATTCTACATCATATCTGTCCTCATCAATCTTGTCCACAGTCTGGCCCAACTTTTTGATCATTTCCTTTTAGCACACAAATGACAAGGATGGAAATTTAGGGAGGGAACGAGGTCAGGTAGCCAGCCACTGTTACTGCATGTTCCAGCTCGGACAATACAGTTGTGTTTGTGCCTTTTCTGTATTCTGTGGTCCCATGTCTCTGTGCTAGTCCACTAAGGGTGGGAATGACCGTGTGTGTTAGGTGACCAGAGTTTTGCGGTTTCAGACCGTGACACAAACACTTCACAAAGACTGGAATTGGTTCCATTCAACATTTTGAACATGAGACTTGTGATGAAGTTTGTAATTTTAATAAATTAATTGTAAATTCGATGTTAACCAAATGCATCCAAATGCACTCTAAGCACAAATTGCTATAATTATACCGGGTATGGAATTAAAGATAAATAACTTAGGATGTACACATTGTATGGATGTATGGGTTGTGTATTATGTCAAAGCAATGACAATGAATTGGTCACAGAGGTCAAATACCTGCAGTTCAGGAACACCCCCAGACATATTTGGAGCAGGGCAGTTTTCTGCAATATACGCTTCCTTTTCCTTTTTTAAAGTATTTGCTTCAACCTCCAGCAGCTTTTTCGCTATTGAGAGCATCAAGCTCTGGAGGCCAAGGAGAGAAAGTGTGTCAGCAATACAATGCAGAATTATAGAAAAACACATTGGACTCACTAATACACACAGGCCCGTGCCTAATTAACACTCCAGACATTCTGCAATGTATTTCCTCATATATTCAATGACTTTTTAGTATAAATAAGGGTGTGAAAGAGTATGACAGCCCAGACAGGCTGGTATTAATGTGGATTAACTGGTATTAATGTTGAGTTTGCATTTAAGATGAAAGTTAAATAAAGGGAGAGTTCGAATAAAATAATTTTTATATCGGTGGGTAAAATTCGATTAGATCAGTATATTTACCTTTAGATGAGCCCTGCGACTGGAATTCATCTTTTTTCTATGAGATGAAGTACACATATTGTTACATTAATGTGGATGCACTCACACAATCACTTAAATCTCAGATATGAATTTCATGGCTAGCTTAGGTATGACAGTGGTTCTACTGATACAGTATGTACATGCAAACAATATTCCACACATCCAGCTCAAAATGTCACTTTTAAAAAATACTTTTTTCAGATGACCCAGAGTTGTTTTTTAAGAAAACCAACTCGAAAATTGTACTTACTCTGACATTTTCCTGGTTTCTTTTTTTTCACAGCTTAATTGAGACAGAAATAAAAATGAGTCAAAGGTCAAGCATTTGTTACACTGCAATAGAGTCAGGTGAGAAGTACTAATAATTTATTCTGCCAAAATGTATCCATCAAATAAGCACTCAGCCAGTGTTCTGGGCTGCTGCCTCCAATGGGCTGCTGCCTCCAATGGGCTAGAGTCCGACCCATTGCACATTCAGCAAAAATCCAACTGTTAACTCAACACTGACAATACTGTAGAATGTCTTCTAAATAGATATTTGCAGATATATCACATTATTAGTTGCCAGCTGTAACAATCTCATGATTGTTAACATATAAAATGAAACACATTCTTAATCAGAGTTTCTGTCACACCTGCCTCTCATCCCCTTCTGCTCCGGCGCTCAGCATCACTGTTCTTCTAGCTGCCACCAACCATACGCCCCTTTTCTGTACTCCCTCGGTCATGAACCCAACGCCCTATTCATCATCCAGTCCCGGACCATCTTGTCTTCCTCATTTCACCCTGGTTTCCATCCCCTTAATTATCCAATGTGCATGTATCCTTCTGTTTCCCTCTGTCTTGGTTGCTTATTGTCATTGGGTTAACGTCATGTGCTACTTGCACTTAGACATTCTGTATCCTGTTCCTTGCTATTGGTGAGCTGAATGCTCGCTTGTATTTTTGGTCCACAGACTGTTCTACTATAAATCTAGTAAAAGTTCTACTGAATCCTGACATCTGCTTCCAGTGACCTCCAGTAAGCCCGTGACCGTTTCATATTACTCTGAGGTCAAATTACCCTAAAGTGGGCACATCTTAACTGTTTTTGGCATGCTAAGTAATGACAGATTTTTTATAACTACAAACATAAATGACCAAAAGACAGCTGCAGTTAATGTTTTAAGTTCTCTGGATTAGGGCCAGAAATCTTTGCCGTTTAAACATTCTCTTCAGTCCATCTGTCAGTTTGCATTGAATTTTAGTCTCCTCAGACTCGTATTGGACACTAGCAGTTCCATCTTCCCCACTCTAAACCACCCTGGACTAGTTCATACTATTCCTGTCTCATTTGGTAATGGAAGAGAAGGACACAATTTGTGTCATTGTTTAAAATTCAGTCTCGTAAACATTACAGGCAGGATTCTACACAGCACACAATTAAAGTGATAGTTAAGAACATCTTTCACATTTTTGTTCCCTAATTTGTAGATATTTTCTAAAATCCATTATGAAATAAATGGTTAGCCAAATTAAAAATTACTTGAAGGCTACTACAACATTCCAAAGTAGTCAATAATATCACTTTAGCCAGCGATTTAGATCCACTTTTCTACAATGAATGTTAAAATGTTATTCATACATAATGCAATGTTAACCTCAAGGCAACAACCTTTCCACTATAACCTTCAGGGGACCAAAGGTTTCACATTCTGATCATTGTTTATATGTCAAGTCAATAAATACTCATAATTTTAAACAATAACTTCTCTGAGGAAAACTATTTTACCCAGATTACCCATACACAGAAGTACAAAAACACCCAGAAAACAGTTGTCCCTTGAGCAACCTGTTGGGCTTACACATAATCTCCCAACCTAATAAAATATTCCTAGTGACCAAGAAGGCTCAAAAAGATGAGCTAGCTATGCTTCCTGAAGAGATAGATTCACATTTGGTAACACACAATCGAACTATGAAAATAATTATCATAAATAAAATAATTAAACATTCAAATTCCTTAACATCTGTCAAACATTTACACAATCACCACAAATACTGTACAACATTGATCCGAGGAAAAAATAACTATGGTCTGAATTCAGACCTACTGTTTAGTTGCGTCCTTAAAAACATACAATGTGCCTTTCAGCAGAAATCTTTATCTAAAAGCAAATTTCAGTTGTCATGTACTGTACCAGGCCTAGTACTTCAACCCACATCCCTGGTAGTGCTAGAACAGTGCTTTACCATATGAGCCATCCATGACCAGACACCAGCTGAGATCTCATTACTTTACAAAGTAAAGAAACCAACATTTCATCCACAGCAGCAATACTTGATAACAGTCAAAGCAGTCAAGTGGCAAAAACATATTAAAACTCCTGGAGCACTATACGGTCTCAGTATAATGCTCACCTATGAAGGAAATGAGGACAAATGAAGAGCAGTGAGCAGAGTAGAATAAAAGTGGGAAGATGGCAAGCAACTTGCAGTATTAAATGGTAAAGGGTGGACACCAGTTGTTTATCCCTCCCTCTACATGGTAATGTTTCTCACAGTAGGTCAGTCTTTATGGTAATGGTAATGTATCCCCCCATCAAGCCAAGATTGGCTCTTGTGTTATTTTACATGAGAAGTAAAATGCACAGTTGGCAGTCTGATCTTAAAATAGGCTCCAAGTTGACTAACCATAAGAACAATAATGTTTACACACGTTTATCCCCTTTATACTTTGTTTTGATTGAATTAATCGATGCATGATACAATAATGTAGCCCTAAGGGTGGAGATATTAGGTTTTAGAATAGGTGTTACAATAGGGGGTCAAATTCATTCTTTCATCATCATCGTCATTATTTTGGTCATTTGGCACCAGAATAATTTGGCCATTGCTGTAGGCCTAGATCTAAAGTCATGTGAAAAAGTAAGTACACCCCTTGAAAGTTGTCTTTTTTTGCATACAGTGTATTTGGAAAGTCCTTTGTCGTTGTGGGGTATTGTGTGAAGATAGATTTGGAAATAAATATATTTGATCCATTTTAGAATAAGGGTATGTTATGAAAAAATGGAGGAAAACTGAAGGAGTCTGCATGCTTCCTGTAGGCACTGTATGGAAATGAACTTTCTATGGAAATGAATGTAATCTAATTTAACAAATTATATTTTGAATCATTTATTGATTACACTTTTCAATCATTTATTCATCAAAACTCTACAGAAATCCAATGTCATAATGTGGAAAACATAAGTACGCCCCTAGCTTCAATAGCTAGTGTTGCCCATTTGGCTGATATTACTTGAAGTTGTTTCTTGTTATTGTCAATCAGTCTGGGAAGCATTTTTGCTCACTTTTCTTTACATCACTGCTTCAACTGTATCATGTTCGGGGCTTACTTACATGCACAGCCCCTTTCAAGTCCCCAAACAGCATTTTGATAGAACTGAGATCTGGGCTTGGCCTCAGCCATTCCCTAAACCTCTATTTCTTCTTTTCAGCTGGACCCTCCCAAGTACCGCTATAATGAATTCCAAATAATTTGCTCCTGTTTTGGTGCAAATGATTGTAAATTTATTTTATGTGATGATAAAGATGAAGGTATACTAACCTGCTTGGAAGTTAGCCCAGATATCCATGTTTCCAAACATGGTAAGAAAAAGACAACTTTCAAGGGAGTGTACTTACTTTTCACATGATTGTATTCCCTAACCTTGTAACGAGAATCAAACGTAATGGTCCCTTTCAAAAGATTTTAAAGGTGTCCTCTAATTTCAGGAGAAGTGCTGCTGTTTATTAATTACATGCATACTTGGAATGCAAAATTTGATTTATTTTCTGAAGTCAATGTTTATTTGGGTCATTTGGCAGTAGAATTACCTGGCATGGCTGGTCCTGTAGGGTTAGTCCAAAATTCACCAGCCGTGTAACTAAACTCAAATGTAATGATCCATATTAGAAAAATGTCCCGGATTACAGAATGTGGTCACACAGATTTACGCAGCTTTTCATAAGATTTGAAGCCGTCCTTTTATTTCAGTCGAAGGGCTCCTGGTTATTAGTGACATGCAAACATGGAATGCTAAGTTTGATTTATGTGTTGAACTGTAAGAGAAGCTGTTCTTTTAAAGTCACAGTTTGTTGGATCCTGCAAGAGTCACATTGAAAGAAAGGGTGACGGTTGGTTTTGCCAATTGGCCTTACTGCAACTGACAAGATGAGATTCCAACAGGACATTCATATACTCTCTTGTATATGAATTGACACACAGTATTGAGAACATCACTCCATATTTACAGGGCTCTAATGCATTTAACTTTTGTTTAACCTCACAAAGAACCAGGATCATAACAATCTATACATCAATCACTCAATATCCTTTTCCAGTAGAGCTCGACAAATTTAATTTACCTTACTGAATTCTGGATTCCAATCAAGTCATTATAGCTGTTGTAAGTGAAATGCTAAGATAGATTATTTACTACAATAATGATCCATATTGCTACAGATAAGTAATTACATTGGTCAGCCAAGAGGTTTCCCATTTCCCCTTACCTGTGGTTGTGTGATCTCTGGTGGGGCAGTAGAGGGTGATATATCCATGCTAATCCTCCACAGTCTGGCTCTCACTACACCAGAAATGTCTCAAGGAACAGCAGCCACCTATGGTGTCACAAGTCACAAGAAAACATAGCTTCATCATGAGTACTCAGATACTGGTCAACACATTATTTCATAAATGCTTATGAATTGCATGTACAATGTGTTTTGACTGATATATTTATGAATAAATCATTAGAAATGTATTAATGTATATTAATGTATTATTAATGTATATTCATAAAAGTTAGTGGAATTACCCTTTCTTCACTATTCTTTGTCTAATTAGCATTGTAGTTTAGTGTTAGCATTAAAGATTTATAGGAGTCATAATTACCTCCAATTCACTAGGTCAGTCGGTTTCAGCAGAGACCGAGAGAGAGACAGGGGGAAGAGAGGGGAGAGAGAAGAGAGAGGGGTAGGAATAGATACTGACAAGGTAAAGGAGAGAGAGAGAGAGAAGAGTGAGAGAGAGGGAGGGAGAAAGAGGAAGTGAGACAGAGGGATAGAGGGAGAGGAGAGAAACCGAAAAAACAACACATACACAGGACATTTATGGTACAGTACATCTTATGGTGTATGGGACATGTTCTAAGAAATGGAGTCTGGGGATTGAAGTCCTTTCATCTTTATTTTTTATAATCATCTAGCTTCCAACATTAGGCCCATCGTATGTTATTGACTAAGATTGAATAGTATGCATAATATTTTAACTCCATCCAAAACAAGTATGCAATTCCATAGGTAGTTTATGTTTTTCAAACATACAATTCTAGAAGACATGCATCCGGTTGTAAACAATCAAATATTTATTTAATACTGTAGTCAAGTACATTTGTTCATATATTCAGTGTTTTCAACAAAAGTGGCAACCATAGAACAGAAAGTGACAGAGGAAATGGGACTCAGTCCTGCAGTGGTGTCTATGCTGCCTCAAACATCTTCTTCCTGCCATCCATGCCGGCCTTGTCGTCGATGGTTTTTCGCCAGTCACCAACTGTGTCTTTTTCCTTAAAGAGTAGAATGGGTGTTATGTCAGGTCAGAAGAGACAACAACTATTTTGGGGTTTGTAAAATTATTAAAGTTATTTCTGTGAAAGCAGCTAGAAAGTTTAGAAACCAATACTACCTGTACTTGATGACCAAATAATTACCGGTACGTCAGCTACCAAGATATGGCATGTACTTGGCTACTGATTACATGTACTTGGCTACTGACTACATGTACGTGGCTACTGTTTACATGTACGTGGCGACTGATTACATGTAGTTGGCTACTGATTACATGTACTTGGCTACTGATTACATGTACTTCACCTACTGGAACATTACCTGTACGTGAATATTTCAACTGCCAGTATTGAGTGAACATTGTTGTTTAACAAAATATCCTTGAGAAATGTTGACATGAGTACATCTGCCATAATCAGTAAGGGTATATAATATAGTCATTCTGTCAATGCCATTGGAAAGCTTTTTAGGGACTCATTTTCTCCTCACATAGTACAGCTTGTGTTGCCACTCTTTTGGCATGGGCAATTTAAGAATAGGTCGTTTCTAATGATCTTAAATCGGTCATTGTCAGTTAAATGGTCTATTTCTGTCATTTGTGAGGTGATAAAATTCTACTATTCTACTAATGTCTGCCATTTAATAACAGCTCTGCTCAACTCTAGGCCACTGTAAATAAACATAATGATACATGCATGCAAAGCTATATTTTAAAGGTGACCACACCCACTCGAAAATCTTCTCTGGCTATAAGATGATATTAATCAACAGTGTTTTTTTAAACACTACTTTGTCTCCACAGTGCCCACCTCCTCTTTGACCTCCTTCTTCACTTGTTTCAGGTTGGCTCTCAGATCCATGGTCACTTTGTGCTTAGTGCCCAGCAGAGCTGAAAGCATAGCATCAGCAGACATACGTACTTTCTTCAGAGCTGGCTTCTTCATGCCCTGTAACTCAATCACTTTAATCTTCAAATCCTCTATCTGCACAGAGAGAAAGCCAGGAGGGAAAAGACAAGATCTGCATTTTCTGTTCATTAATCTGAATATGAGAGAAAATCAATAAACAAAATCAAATGGATCTCATCCAATGGATGAAGTAGGGTTTCTTTACCTCTTTGTCGCATTTACCCACTTTGAGTGACAGGTCGTATCTTTCCTCATCCACCTTATCAATCTGGTGATGGACAGTCTTGCACAATTCCTGAAGACGGTTACCAACAAAAGGAACATTTAACAACTAAACATTGAAACCTGTAGGACCATTTCTTTGTGAAGCCATGGTAAATACAAGGAATTTTAACTATAAAAGATACCTGCAGATCTGCCAATGACCCATGGATACTCAATGAGGGGCAGTTCTCACTCATGTATCTTTTCTTCACTTCTATTGCCTCTAAATTCTCTGCTTCTATCAAGTTTTTGGCAATCTGGAGCATCAAGCTCTAGAGAAGGAAGGAGAAGCAGGAATGGTGACTATACAGTATTTAGCAGAGCAGAATACATCAGAGATTATTTCATTTCCATATACAGTAATTGTGTAGTACATTTAGCTCCACATCAAATTCCATTACCAAAGTTATAATTGCATGATACTAGTGGTAAAATTACCTTCAGATGATGTTTACGACTCGAGGACATTTTTTTCCTAAAAGGGGTTGTCAAAAGATGCATGAATGTCACATGTCTCAGAAGGAAATCCCATTTCTGATATATAGAATTGTTTGACATGGGGGCATTGAAGAGGTAAAGATTTTCCAAACATTTTAAAAAGGCAAGTTACTGATTTCCAAGGATGCCCAAACATGTCCATCTTAACCCAGTCCCCCCTAACGGGATGCAATTCCATAGATGAACAGTAATATAGGGGTAATGTTAACATCATATATACTGACATAAAAACATATTGGGACTTACTCAGACATCTTGACCTCTGCTTTTTCTTACAGCCTTTTGGGAAAAAAAAGAAAAATAAGCATTTCAATGAACTCAACACAAAAAATACAAAGAAACACCTCTTAACATCTCTCAACTCTCCTATTGATTTTCAGTGGAGCACCACTTAAACACCAGTTGAAATGTTTGACTGAATATAATTGACTTTGATGAATGGCAGGTCACTTAGTCCTTTCTCAGGCAGTAGAGAACACTTGTTTCACTCGTCCCGTGACCTGTGCCCACAAAGCGGTGGTGAGTGCAAGGGTGAGTGCAAGCCCTTCTGTATAAAGGAGACGTGGATTGTGGAGATACGTTTCACTCAGGACCATAGGATAGTTCTTTCTTCCCATTTGAACTGCTGCCGCGTTCAGGGAAAGTAGCTCATTTCTAAATGTGGACAGTGAATGCAGAAAGGACCCAGCTGTCTCTTCGGGAGGTTCTGAGGATACTGTCAGTTGTCATTAGCGGGTCATTTATAACCTAACACTTTCTCAAGTGCAACCCAACCCTACTGTAGCACAAGACACCACAGAGATGGCCAAGGACAATTTTAAGGAGCTTCATACCCAATTTAATATACAGAGTAACCAGTGGATGCACAACCACACCAGTACACAATGCAGTCTAAGCAACAACAACAAAATATTTTTTTTGTCAAAATGTACCAAATGTACAATATTTGTATGATTCTGACAATGACTGGTGATGTTCATTTGAAAGACAACAGACTGATAATAAAAATATGCCTGCAAATAAAATAAAATCTATACCCATGATCTGAACCAAAAAATGTAATCCTAAACTTATTTTTCTCAAAATATTGAACTACTTTTGAAAGGATTATTTGGAGAAAATACCAGAGTACACTACATCTAATCAAAAGCTCTGTCACTGAAGGTAACACTGGTGACATGATGACCCAATTCATACAGCAATTGCAATCTTTGATGATCTAACCAAAAACCAAATGGAATTATCCAGTCATTCATTTAACTCAAAATGGAATATACAATAGAAATTGTATTTACTTTGGGACGGTACACAGATTACTTAAATAAATTAAAACTGAGATGTAACATGACAGAAATAGATGACAGCTGGGAACTCATTAGCAAGGTCTATCATGTCGTATTTGTATGAGTATGAAGAAATGTATTTCCTGGCATAGAGCAGTAAAGAGCGTAGCTTTCTAAATGTATTGCTTGTGTAAGAGTCGGGTTTCAGAATGTCAACAACAGTTTGTATATCAAAAAAGTTGGCACCGAGAATTACCTACACCTCATTGGACAACAATGTTTGCCAGAATTTTCCATTTCTGATTGGCAAATGTTAGTCACAAAGATTCAAAGAGAAAGAAAAGATTATAAATGTAACCTAATTAAACAAAAATAAGTGACTGGAGCATTTGCCAATTTTTTGTTTCAATTTCACATTTTATACTTCTTAACTATATTCCTATAGTATGGTCAAACTTGTGAAAGTATTTACAACATTCATTTTGATGCTATAAGATAAAATTGAGCTAAATCAAGATTTACATAAAATAACAATGAAAAATATTTTAGGAAGCACAAGTTGCTTGTTAGAAACAATACTTCTTAATACCTTAGATAAATGCAGTTTCCTAAAAGGACATACTGAGTCCAAAATACATTGGTATTGCAGTCATGATAAATTTCAATGTAAATTGGAAACTGGGGCCAAACCTTTTAATTTAAAAATAAGAAAATCATCATAGCGGATGTAGCACTGCAATAATAGCATTAAACTCCAGAGTTATATCTTAACCAAATCACATACAGTAGTTCAGATACAGTAGTATCTTCATTATCGCTATAGCTGAATAGACAAGTGTTAAGTGGTTCATGCTCTAAAGAACAATGGGGTGGTTACAGGACCATGTCCTCACAACAACATTACAGGTTCTCATATTTAAAACAGCCAAGCTACCCTGTATACCAAATTTAAACAGTCATTTACACAGAGAGAGAGACAACTGTTCTGATCTCACGTGGGTAGCAGATTGCAGGGTCTCCAAAGGGAAAACGGAGCGCCAATCCAGAGAAGGCGAAGAGTTGCTGAAATCCTAGGATGCTGAACCAAGCCGAGAACAAAGAGCAGATAAAGATTGAGGATAGATAGCTGTGAGGTTCTCACCTATAAGAGAAAGCTGGTGATCAGACAGTACACACGTTTAGGACTGTGACTTGCAACTGAGATGCTGTGAGGTTTTTAATGGGAATTAATGATGGCTCAGCAAATCTCCTCATTTCTCTTTATGGATTTGGAGCAGCCCAGCTCAGACCAATGGTTTAGCTGTAACACTAGCCAAAGCCAGCCTCCCTGCTACTGAAATATAAATAACCAACCCTTCAAGATTGTTTGTCTAGTTTTATTGTTTATTTATTTAGGCACTTGTCAATTTGCATGATCAGTTACAAATTGATAGTGCAGCACTATATAGTTCAAATGATCATCTTCGTAAATTCTTGATGAAGAGATAATGCATGCAAAACTGAAAAGTATCTTTGATAGTAGAAGAATAATTAAAATATACACATAAAAACACCAGTGAATGTGTATAAGATGTGAGCTTCAATTGTTAAAGGGAGGAAAAACAGTGATGATCTAGGTCCACAGCAGCTGACAGGGAGGCTTCTTTACTCCAGATAGAAATTTCTGTTCATTGTGGTCGATAAAAGTGGCTTAAATAATAGGCAATGAAAGTAAAAAGTAAAATATTCTCTACCATATGTTCGACTTGGGAAATCAGGCAGCAATAGTAAGATTTAGCACACACGTACGGGAGGCCATGAGTGTGAAAGCTGGTGTGACTCCATACCAGATGCAAACTAAAGACAAGAACAAACATCTGAATCTGAAAACACACAATTACTTAGTGAATGTGTTACATTTGTAAAAATTTAAAACTTAAAAGGGCAATTAGTGTAAAAACAAACAAAAATGACCAGTAGAGATCTGCAGTTAATGTTTTAAGTTTCAAATAACATCATTCAACAAAATTAATCAGAGGGACTGACATATTCCCCATTTACACTTTCTTGCCATTCTTCAATCAGTTTGCATTGACTTGTAATCTCCTTATACTGGCTTTAGACAATCGCAGTACAATCCTTCCCATCTAAACCACCCTGGACAGCTAATACTATTCTGGCCTTGTTTGGTAAGGGAAGACAAGGAGGAGACAAGACATGTTATTGTTGAGAGGCAGGATTCTACACAGTGCCCCTTTAAATATTTTGTTTTCTGAAATTTGTGATGCAAAACGAACAAGAAGTAACTCACCTTGATTCCAGCTGCAGTGAAAAAAGCAAGCTTCAGTGAAAAATGATTCACAATTGCAAAAAAAATAGCTGTACCCAATTTTTCATTTGCTTTAAAAAATTATTCACCACAATATTTGAAAATACAAAGTGATCAACAACATTCCATTCGCTCCAAATAACAGGCTTGTATGACAAAATAAATTAATTAATTGCATCTTCAAATACCGTGGTGACAGCATCATGTTATGGGTATGCTTGTCACTGGCAGACTGGGGAGATTGTCAGGATACAAAAAGCTTTTGAAAGGAACAAAGCCCAGGTAAAAAGAGGAAAACCTCAGAGCTCTGAAAACCATACACAAATTGTGCAACAACTCTATTGTTGCGTGCTCTTTGGGGTTTCAGTCTAGGAGTCTGTAAAAGCACTTTGTGACAACTGCTGATGTAAAAAGGCCTTTATAAAATACATTTGATTTGTAATGCTAAAAATGCACTAGAATGTCTTTTTAATGTCTTAAGGGGTCATGAGGGGATTTAAAGGCCTGAGACAGTTTGTGGACCTGTTCACAACACGAGAGAGAATAAAATTGTCTCTCATTTCCATAGCGTTTGAATTTACACTGGCATTTTCGAGATTTACCATTCAGGATTATGGCCATCAGTGGCAGGAGAATCGAGCAATATAAAGTTCCTTCATAGTTGCAAATCTAGGGGGACTCTATTGAAAATGTGCAGCACACTTCCTCGGAAGGTGGTGTCTCAAGCTATCGATTTCTGAATGTTTACAAAACAAAATAATGTAGTGCCTGGAGTCTTCTTTGATACATCTTGGAAAATGCAGTGTAATGTACACAAGCCTCAAGTACTGATGTCTATTAGTGACTATCAACAAAACGGACAGAGCTGTAAATGACAGTCATCCAACAAATATCATCTCTAGGCAGTGAAGGCTAACAATACAATCCTTACTCTTTCTATTATTCGGATAAGGTTATATCATTTCTCTTTAACTTTGCAAATGTGGAGTAGATTTTTAAGAAAAAATATTGAATTGATTCTTTTTTTACATTTTAGAACATTACAATCTGGAACCACTGTAAAAAGTAACATTACAGGATACAACCACTGCAAAAAGTAACATTACAGGATAGCAGTAGCGGGATTTTGCATTTAAGCTGCCTTTCCGTATCAGGGTATGAACATTGAAATAATTGAAGTTAAGATTGATTTCGGTAAGACAATTTATTAGAAAACGTTGCTACTTTTACAAATCATTTGCATACATCTCTCTGACTCTGCTATGACCTTGTCTATAGGGAGCACAGCAGTAAACCAACTATCAGACCATTACACACATCCTGCTGAGGCCTTCTTACTTACACTTTGTCTTTCGCTTTGTTTCTAAAAAGAAACACTGATGTGTTACAATATCGGCTGTAATAGGTATCGATATATGGTTGACAGTAAGACATTGCAGAAAAGCAGTCATGCCCATTAGGAAAAACCCTGCCCATTGATCTAATTATCTCCTTGAAACATTTTCTTCCTGCCATCCATGCCGGCCTTGTCATCAATGTTCTTACGCCAGTCACCGACGTCACGTAAATCCTTGTCCTTTAAAAGCAAAAAGCATGACAAAAGAATGAGGGTTAGAATATTCATTCAGTGTCAAAATATCTCCAGATGCTGTACTTATTTTGTGTGTGTAATGATCAGATAATGCCCACCTCTTTCTTCTCATCTTTCTTCACTTGCTTCAGGTTGGCTCTCAGATCCATGGTCACCTTGTGTTTGGAGCCCAACAGGGCCTGGAGCATAGCATCAGCAGACATACGTACTTTCTTCAGAGCTGGCTTCTTGAACTTGCCTCTCAGGTCAACAATTTTTATGTTCAGGTCAATAACCTAGTGAGTGGAATTTTGAAACAGGAACATCAGGGATTTAGTTGTTCAAACATTTATCAATATCTTTTAAAGTAATTAATAACTTAAGACTTGTAATTACTCAAAAAATGTGGACATGCAATGACAGCAGTACCTGATGCTTGTTAAGGTGTCAATATTGCCCAAATAACACATCAATTGTTCTGCAACAACCACACAACACATATAATGTTGAAAATATTTTTTATCAAAAAGAAATGCTGAATAAACCAATATTTAACTGAAAATGTATACTGTGGTTCTTCCTTTAAAGGTTTTGAGGTTTTGTCTTGGCACATCTTAGGTAGACTGTGGCATATTGCATTATTTTGACTCACCATCGCAAAGAGGTTATAATCCATAGATTTAAAGCTGCAGTGAGTAAATACAAAGTTAGTCTCGAAAGTGAATCTACTAATTGGACTGGAAAAGGTTCCATGTCTGAATTAATGACCAGATGTTGCTGCTGGCAGCGGCAAATATGGGCCACCGACCAATTAGGATCCAATCCTAAAAGGCCAGGTTCACAGTTCCCGTTAAGGGTGGTGTTTTGCGGGTACTACAGTATTTGAAGACGCTGCCAGTTGAGGATCTGTGAGCTGTCTGTTTTTTGAACTAGATATTCTATTGTATTTAATGTCCTCTTGCTCAGATGTGCACTGGGGCCTCCCACTCCTCTTTCTATTATAGTTTGAGTCTGTTTGCGCTGTTTTGTGAAGGGAGTAGTACACAGCGTTGTATGAGATCTTCAGTTTCTTGGCAATTTTTAATTTCTCAGAACAATAATATTTCTCAGAAGAAGAATAGACTGACAATTCTTTGTTTCTTTGTTTCTGGTAATTTTGAGCCTCCATTGCTGATGCTCCAAATACTCTACTAGTCTAAAGAAGGCCAAATGTGTTTCTTCTTTAATCAGCACAACAGAAGGGTTTTGTAATGATCACTTAGCCTTTTAAAATGATAAACTTGGAAACTCATTTCATCTCTAGAAATGTCCAGCAGCCAGCGTTAGCAAACACAACATGTAGATATTCCATTAAAAATCAGCCGTTTCCAGCTACAATTGTCATTTACAACATTAACAATGTCTACACTGTATTTCTGATCAATTTTGTGATTTTCTGATAAATTTTATTATTACTTTTCTTTCAAAAACAAAGACATTTCTAAGTGACCCCAAACTTATGAACGGTAGTGTACATTCGGATTGAAAATAAATATTGCATCCCAGAAAGGATAATTGGTTGATGGATGGAGCAAGAAAGGACTAACTATATTGTTTATGGCAGAGGTTTTCCACTGGGTTTGGTTCGAGACAGAAATTTGTCAAGACGATCATTTAGTGGAGACCACATATTGTATGTTAGGGATTGTATCGCACTTTACATTTTGTAGCGTTGTATTGATTGTTGCTGTCTTATAGGACATGTCTCTCTTGCAAAACAGACATGTCCCATAACAAAACATTGTTTCTCAATGGACTTTTGCAAAGTTAGATAAAGGTAAAATAAAATGAATAAACAACAAATGGGCTATGGTTCTATGTTTTGAAAGACAAATGTTGCCATTCCCTATTAGAAAAGTATTCAAAAACATTATCAATTCAAGAGAATGGCCATTATAAATAATCAATTTAAGAAGGGGATGCAATGATAGATCACAAAATCAATGAAAGAAATGTAGGCGTCACTGAAGAGAATTTCAAAGCAAATAAAATACACCAAACGGCCATTTAACTAAGAATTAATGAGTAAACAGCAGAAAAACACAATAGTATTTTATTACATATAGGTCACAACTGTGAATACTCAAAGATGGCAAGTCACGCCAAAAGCGCTGTTCTAGCTGCTCCAGAGAAATGAAGAAATATTTATATTTTTTGTAATACCTAATCTTGAACCACCTTGTTCCTAACAAGCTTTTCAGGCCACTTAAATCAGCACTGTAAACAATCCCTCCCTGGCCTGCTAGTTAGCAACTGGGCTAATCTAACTAAATCAACATCACCTGACATGAACAGCTTGCTTAAATTGTCTTGCACAGCGTAATGCTGACATTCTCCAATAAAACTCGGAGCAACTGCCATTTGAAATTAGTATGTACATTCAATCAGATGAGCAGCTGACAAAAAAATGTCTATAATAACGTAAGATGGCTTTGTGAAATATCATAGAATCTTCCATCGCCTCTCCTCCAACATAGTACATCGTGCATTACTCAACCTCCTTAGGATTGCGGACGCACACCAGATAATTGATTCTGACTGCACGGGACATACCAAAGGTACTGTATGAATCAAGGCCATCAATCAATTACAAAAAAGGCTAAACAAGATCTGCTTTTACTGGTAATCCATACTATTAATGTTACAGACTCAAGCCCTTCTGTTTCAAAAATGTTTCCTTTGAAGATGTAGCCGTCTTGAGAAGAATGTATAAACTACATTTGACATTATAGTTATTTTTTAATAGTCCAAAGATATGTAGTTAAAGGAACAAGATGTAAGTTGAGGTAATGGCCTTATTGTCTCTTCTGTTTTTCATGCATATTCATACTCCAGTCCATACTATTTCAAGACCTTAGGAAGCATCAGGTACTGCTGGAATCTCAATTTTGGAGATGTTCTACTGTTTAATCAATACATTTATAAAATATTTTGTAAGTACAAATAGCCCAGCAATAATTTTAGACCTCACAAACTTATCAAGCAATTAATAAATGATTCATAAGAACTTCTGTATACTAAACTCATTGAGTTATGATTATTAAATGATGCATGGACTTTTAAAAACACGTGGAGTGTATTAAGGACATGGAGTGTATTTATAGAAATATAAATTGTGTAAATATAGAGTGCCTTGCAAAAGTATTCAAACCCCTGATCAAATCTCTCATATTATTGAATTACAAACCTGTTTCCAAAAAAGTTGGGACGCTCTGTAAAATACAAACACAAACACAATGTAGCAAATGTTGAAACTGAGACATTTTGTTTCTTGAAAAATATATGCCCACTTTGAATTTGATTCCAGCAAAACATTTCAAAAAAGTTGGGTCAACAAAAGACTGGAAAAGTTGTGTAATGCTAAAAAAAAACCTGGAGGAACATCTCACAACTAATTAGGTTAATCGGCAACAAATCAGTAACATGATCTGGTATAAAAAGAGCCTCCCAGAGAGGATGAGTCTTTCAGAAGTAAAGATGGCGAAGGGTTCAAGACACTGCAAAAGACTGCGCAGTCAAATAGTGCAACAATTTAAGAATAATGTTTCGCAACGTAAAATTACATAGTTTGGGGATCTCATCATCTACGGTAAACAATATCATTAAAAGATTCAGAGTATCTGGAGAAATCGCTGTATGTAAGGGACAAGGCCAAAAACCAATATTGGGTGGCCGTGATCTTTGGGCCCTCAGGCGGCACTGCATTAAAAAAAGACTCAATTCTGGAGTGGTCATCATTGCATGAGCTCAGGAACACTTCCGAAAACCATTGCCTGTGAACACAATACATCGCTGCATCCACAAATACAAGTTATAACTCAACCATGCAAAGAAGAAACCATATAAACAAGATCCAGAACCACTGTCGCCTTTTCTGGGCCCAAGCTCAATTAAGATAGAATGAGGTGAAGTGGAAAACTGTCCTGTGGTCTGACAAATCAAAATTAATTAAATTATTTTTGGGATTCATGGACGCCGCGTCTCACGGACAAAAGAGGAGAGGGACCATCTGGCTTGTTATCAGCACACAGTGCAAATCCTGCATCCGTGATTATATGGGGGTGCATTACTGCACACGGCATGGGTGACTTTCACACCATTAATGCTGAACAATATATACTGGTTTTGGAGCAACATATGCTGCCATCCAGACAACGTCTTTTTCAGGGAAGGCCTTGCTTATTTCAACAAGACAATGCCAAACCACATTCTGCACGTATTACAACATGGCTCAGTAGTAAAAGAGCCCGGGTGCTAAACTGGCCTGCCTGCAGTCCAGACCTGTCACCCATTGATAATATTGGGAACATTATGAAATGAAAAATACGACAAAGGAGACCCCGAACTGTTGAGCAGCTGAAATTGTATATAAAGCAAGAATTGGAAAACATTTCACTTTCAAAACTACAGCAATTGGTCTCCTCAGTTCCCAAACGCTTACTGAGTATTGTTAAAAGAAGAGGTGATGCAACACAGTGGTAAACATGCCCCTGTCCCAACTTTTTTGAAATGTGTTGCTGGCGTCAAATTCAAAACAGATTTTTCCAAAAACAATAACATTTCTCAGTTTCAATATTTTATATTTTGTCTTTGTGCTATATTCAATTAAATATAGGGATAAATGAAACGCACATCATTGCATTCTGTTTTTATTTGCATTTTAGAGGTGCGTGTGCACTGCACAGAAACCTGATACATTTTTGACCAAATTGTCTTCGCACTTGCATAACTCTGAGGTGCTTTACCGAAAACGTGGCTCATGCTACTTAGAAAGGTGGCGTCTCGGGCTATCAATGTGGCTTAATGTAAACAAGTCGTATTCGCACTGGAGAACAAGAAAAGGAACCAGGCAAGCTAAGTTCTGCCGTCCCATGATTAGAAGGGATGAATGTTGTTGACCCAGGCTGGATTCGATCCACGGTTTTCTATGTGGCAGACTGTGTCTTTAACCACTATTCTATTTAAACAGTGGGTAGTGTTGCGTGTGATACATGGATAGAAATGTGGTGTCTGTTTACTTTAGCATTTTCAAACCAATTAGTTGAGGTTCTCAAAACTAGTTCCCTACATTATTAGCTGACATCCAAACCAACAACAGGTATAACAGGGACGCTACACTACAGTCAATGTGTTAAATTAGAAAGAGATCACTGTAGATGGTTAGCTAATAGCTATACAGTACCTATTATGAAAACAATAACAGTTAAATATCTAACCACTACTCAATGTGAACTACGCAAGGTAAATCGAAATAGAGAGCAATATCTTTGTTGTCGGTCCATTTTGTCCATCGCAAAATAACCACGAACAGTTTTACTTTAGGCGTACAGTACTCAAATGTAGCTACTGAAGCTGGTTGCCAGCAAAGTTTTAGACTATCCTGAACAAATCCTAATGCCCAATTCATTTTGTCCGTGGCGAGGATCGAATTCCGGTCGACTACGTGACAGTCTGAATTACTAACCACTATGCTATTTAACAATGGGCAGTCAGACAGTCTATCAGGCACTCACTCACTGGCCAAGAAGAGACATTTGCTCTTCTTGGTCGGCTCCTCGTAAACCGTCCGGCAAATAGCTGAACCCTGAGAAAGTATTAAAGTCCACTGCGTGTGCATGTCTGATTAGGCGGGGATCGCAGCTTCAATGTTTGCTGGTAAGAAAATAATGTACATACAAGATGTGTAATACTTATCAGGCACATTACCAGACCATTGGTGGTCAGGGGGCTGCACTGCTAGCATGTTGTACAACCTGGCACATTTTTTACTTTGTGCAGGCAATGAAAACAAAGCACTTCTCGCTTCTCCTTGCACATTACAACAGCGTTAATGTCAGCTTGTAAAACATGTCTTAACATTTAAAGAATAATATTACATCTACTCAAACCGACACCAAAAACAACTTACAGTACAATATTGCAATAAAGTCAATGGAAAATATAACTAGCTTGATAGCTAGCTTTTCAAATGATTCTGATGAACAGAAAATTTATTTGGAGCAAGAAATGGATGGGGTTTAGCTCTGAGACATGAATGGGTGTTAGTGAATGCAAGTTCTGTTACGTGTGTGTGAGAGCTTCTCTGAGAATCCAATCGAAGCAGCAGCCTCAACAAACACTCCCACCCATATCTTTAATGATAGCAGTTGTTCAGTTGAGTGTTTGGCATGAGAATGTCTGGTTTTCAGTGACAATCATCCGAGCCAAGTACTCGCCTCAACCCGAATTTGTAATTCAGTAAAATGAGAGATTTGGGCCGAGGTTTGAATACATTTGCAAGGCACTGTATGTTTGTGTATGTATATACATTATGTATAGTACCGGTCAAACATTTGGATGATCCCCACTTGTGGTTCCCACCGTGAAGCATGGCTACCACATCATTCGGCAGCAATACACCATCCCACCTGGTTTGCTTCTTTGGGACTATTATTTGTTTTTCAATAGGACAATGACCCAAAACACTCCTTGAGGCTGTTTAAGGGCTATTTGACCAAGAAGGAGAGTGATGGAGTGTATGGAGTTAAGCATCTGCCAAAAGGTTAAGCATACGTATTGTTAGGATCGTAAGAAAATATATTTGTAAATTGGTATGATCGTAAATAAGGTCAGGCGTAAAACACGAAACGTAAGTGTGAAATTAAATCTGTGAACGTACAAACACCCTTTTACGACTTTCCACACGCTAAATTCTTACTTTACGTCGCCGTTTATTTGTTTACAAATCGTTTTTCTACGTACAAACTTTTGTCAGTAATCTGGCATCTGCAAAGATAAGACCCGAAAGTAGCTCTTCGAAACTGTAAACCTAGCAACAATAAGTTGGACCGCTAGCCTTGTGTTCAACCATAGCGCTGCCATTCCGGATATCATGTTCAAAATAAAAGTCCATAGCTGTTTTTTTAAGGCTGCTTAACAACATTACACCAGTAGGCTATCAAGCATTTAGGCGTTAGGTAAAAATACTTGTGTGAAAGTGACAAGGACACAGTATACCATTGCCTAGAATATCCTTCTGAGCTGCAAAATATAATGAAGTGATTTAGGTCAAGATATTCTTCAAATATTAGTCTGGAATGTGCTATTTAATTGCTGTGTTCTGTCCATACTATTTATGATGGCTGTATGTGGCCTGGAACTTCTGTAGTAATTGCTTAACATTTCATTTTAGTTATTCAGTATTTTAACAAATTCTCATTTTACAGCAACAACCCAGGGGGAAAAAACGAAGACCCATAAAGCAACGCTGTTTGAGTATTTGGGACCACAACAAGTGTGTAGGCCTACACAAAAATAACATTTCTATAAGTTTGACTGATTTTTATTACACATGAAACCTATACACAAAGAGCAGTTATGCACATGAAAATCAGCATTCACTATGCAAGCATGAAGAAAGAAGAGACTTTTAAATTGAGATCTTGCTGGATACCTATTTCCAGTTTCCCTGATTTCCTGTTGGTCACACTGCCTCTGCTTGTTATTTTAGCACTCATCCTGGAAAGTTTCGGTTACGCTTTTTGGGAGGATGAGATGAAACTGCCAAAACTCCAGATTGTGATGCTGTATTTTAGAATTGCAAAACTAGATTCATACAAGCAAAAAATATATGTCCGTCATCGTAACAGGATGTTTGTACGTTCACAGATCAAATTTCACACGTATGTTTCATGTTTTGCGTATTACTTTTTTACAATCATATCAATTTATGGATGGATTTCCTTACAATCCCAACAATACGTACGCTTAACCTTGTGGCAGATATCAAACTCCATAGGAGTGCTGCATCAGATGATCTGGCCTCCACAATCACCCGACCTCAACCCAGCTGAAATGGTTCGGAATGAGTTGGAGCACAGAGTGAAGGAAAAGCGGCCAATAAGTGCCTAACATATGTGAGAACTCCTTCAAGGCTGTTGGAATAGCATTCCAGGTGACTACCTCATGATCTGTTTGAGAGAATGTCAAGTGCAAAGCTGTCATCAAGGCAAAGGGTGGCTACTTTGAAGAATATAAACTATGAATGTATTTTGATCTGTTTAACACTGTGTGCTTACTACATGATTCCATATGTGTTATGAAATAGTTTTGATGTCTTCCAAACTTTTGACAGGAGTTGTATGTGTATATATATACATACAGCTCCATAAAAAATAAGAGACCACTGCACCTTTTGCTTTCCTTTCCAAAAAAGTCGAAAAGGAAAGTTTTGAGCAAGGAACAGAAGGGTTAAAATGAAGAGACCACTGCAAATTGAACATTTCTGTTCCTCACTCAAAACTGAGAGAGAGAGAGAGAGAGAGAGAGAGAGAGAGAGTGAGAATAAATTCAAGGGACGTAGGTTGCTTACCTCATTACAAACCATGCCCGCTTTGTATTCTAGGTTATATCTCTCTTCATCAATTGTATTGATTTTGTCGTACATCTGTTTGCAAAGTTCCTAATGAAAGAACAGAACAAAAGAAATTGTTACTGTAATACGTATCTCACATAACTTAATGAGTATGACATTGACAGAAGCAGACTCAAAAAACACACTGTATCAAGCAGGTATACTATACTGTATGTCAAGAAAATGGACAGAAGAAAAGGTATGATATCTACAGGTGCTGGTCATAAAATTAGAATATCATCAAAAAGTTGATTTATTTCAGTAATTCCATTCAAAAAGTGAAACTTGTATAATTTATACATTCATTCCACACAGACTGATATATTTCAAGTGTTTATTTCTTTTAATTTTGATGATTATAACTGACAACTAATGAAAACCCCAAATTCAGTATCTCAGAAAATTAGA